>JAJJWW010006396.1:0-104883 GCA_023531295.1 Papaver armeniacum | reverse complement strand
CCCCTTCAAGGAGGCGTACATCGGCCATACAAGACTAGCTCCTCCCATCCGGTCTTAACAACAACCAGTTGTTTTCGCAGCCTCTTATCCCTTTTATCTATATGGCTTATGGTTACGAGACTGCACCCTAAGTGGAGTTTTCTTCGGGCCGAGTGCAACATATGCCAAGACTTGCCAAGAATGGCCGAGACACTTCAAATGCCCCAGGCACTCTTGGCTCAACCGTGTACCTTGGCGCCTTGATCATACGCTGACTCCTTAGAAGAGACCCTCGGTCATCCAACCAGGGTATAACCTTATATATATAGTTGGAAATCCAAGGTATCTCTCCTGGATGGGCTTTATTGACCCCAAATCTCCATGACCCGGGTTCCAGGGGAGGTGTAACCTTTTCCCTGAGCCATGTTAACAGATACCCCCTTTTATGACGTACTTTAGGTCTTACATTTGCCTCTTACGAAATTTTGATTCGCGAACTAGGGTGTACGCCATAGCAGGTTCGTCCCATTCTGATATGTCATTGTTTTTAGATTGTTTCTTGTCATCATTTCTGCGAGAATTTCGCGTATTATTTTTTCGATTATCATTATCTTTGTATCTTCAGCTTGTCTTTATCATTCAAATCCCTGCGAAAGCTTCGCGTATTCTTTTTTCGATTATCATAGTCTTTGCATCTTTAACCTGTCTTTATCACTCAAAAGTTAAAGATTTTTTTTTTTACAACCTTCGCAAATCTAGAATCAACTATTCACTCCTTTCGCCTCTTACTTATGTTGCTCTCTGCTTCTTCATTATTCAAATTTCCTGATACTGCCTTCCCTTTTGCGAAATCATCGCAATTTCCAACTTTCTTCAGGCATTGGTTTCGCAACGTACTTTCTTCTCTCACCTCTATTGCGTCCACCATTAGTCTTTCCATTCTTTGTTCATTTTTGATGTTTTGCTTCCAGTTCTTCTTCTGAGCAGCTCTTTTCTCGCAAGATTCCACATCAACTTCATAGCACTTTTGTCCTTCAACCCAATCTCCTTTTATGACTCCGACACCAGTGGGATGAGGAAATTTGATGCACTGGTGATAAGTCGATGCTATACCCAAAATCTCATGTAACCAAGGTCTCCCAATCAATGCGTTATAGGGAGGTTCCACATCGACTATGCAGAACAAAATTTCAGTTGATAATCCTTTCAGTGGTATTCGCATATGAGCTTCTCCTTTAGGCTTGTTGGCAGTACCGTTGAAACCATAGATATTATAAGTTGAAGGTATTAGATCTTCGTCCTTCCCTCCCATAGTCTTGTAAGTATGATAAAAAAGGATATTTACAGAGCTTCCAGTATCGATTAAGATTCTATTGATTGCCCATGAATTTTCTGCCTCATCATCTTCATCATCAATAGGTTTTGGGTTAATCTCCAATCTTACCACTAATGGGTTGTCATGTATCTCTCCACCCTCAGGTACTTCTTATGCGGTAAAAGAAATAATCTTCTTTTGCCATTGCTTTAGTGGCGATGTCTTCGCGATGTTCATTATTTCTCTATTATCAGCATCTCTTGCGAAAACCCTACTGATAACATTATCATGAAAATCTTCTACTGTCCTGTGTGAATGTACAATAGAGTTGCAAGACAAATTCTTGGCTTTCGCTCCAACTTCTATCACAAACGTTTCTCCTCATTTTGTTGTGTTTGCTCTGTGAATTTCTGGCGGTGGTGGTAATGGTTGAGATTGGGGTCGATTTTTTAGAAATTGATTTAGTTTCCCTTGGTCTATCATTCTGAGGATGATTCTTTTTACATTTCTACAATCGTTTGTAGAGTGTCCATGAAAATGGTGATAAGAACAAAATTCATGACTTCTGTCACTCGGAGGTGGCTCACTTCCCATGTTCCGTGGCGCGGGTATATTTTCCATTAAGATTATAGCTTCCCATATTTTCTCCACACTAGCATTTAGTGGTGGCATCTTGATTTCTTCCCAGACTACCCTGTGACTTCGCTGTCCTCTATGATAACTCTGCCTCTGACTTCCATAAGTTTCTTGCGGCTGATCAAGTCTTTGAATTTTATTATTTCCTCCGCGGTTATAGAAGTTTCTCTCTCTCTCAAATTCCTCCTGATCACGACTCCCTATGGCTACTAGTTTTCGTTGACCATCATTCGTTATCGTTTCTTGTTGACCTTGCGAGGTGCTCGCCACTGTGTTTATTAGCTTAGGTAACAAGCTTGCACTTGCAGCTTTTGAACTTGTGTTCGCAACGGGGTATGATTCCATCTCATTTTGCTTTTCCTCTAGAGCAATGTACTCCTCTTGAAGTTCTCTCAACTCAGTCATTGTGATTGTATTCTTGATTCTAAAAATTTGAATATATAGCAGATTGGTTGCGAACATAGCATTAATGAATGATAGAATGAGATATCTCTCATCCACACGACTAGCCATATCACTGCACATTGTCTTCCATCTCACGGTTAGATGCTTCAAACTTTCACCAACCCTTTGTTTTAACCCAAATACATCTTCAATACCAGGTCGCGAGGAGTTATTACTAATGTATGCCCCTAAAAATATAGCATGCAAATGATTGAAAGATGTTATTGTATTCCTCGGTAATCCTTCAAACCATTTCAAAGCTTCTCCTGTCAAACTTGATGCAAAATATTTGCACAATATATCATCATGGTTCTCCCACTGTAACATACATCTCACATAGTCTTTGATATGTTGTATCGCACAAGTTGTTCCATCGAAAATGCTGGTTAACGTAGGTAAGTTGCACTTTGGGGGTATTCCTCCTAATTGTACTTCTTGTGTGAATGGAGTCTTCGCAGCTTCTTCTATGGCTTCGTCCAATTGTCTCTTACCTCCTCCCCTTTTATTATTTAACATTCCTCTCATTTCCGCCAATTCTCTCAGAATTTGTTCATTTACATCAGAGTTTGGCTCCATTGGTATTTTTAACTCTGCCTCTCTTCTTCTGCGTTCATGTCTGTTTTGACTTTCTTGTTCATCATTCTCTTCTTGTCGTTCTCTGCGATCTTCTCTTTCATTCCTCTCTTGAATTCGCACACCGTTATATCTATCATTTTCTCTTGTTTGTTGCCATTCGATTCTCCTTTGTACTCTTTCATATTCTTCATTGATATTACCATTGTTGCGATTTTGTTCTCTCCTTCTTTCTCTATTATCATGATTATTCTGGCGAATTGCCTCTTGTAACTCCTGTTCTTCCATTTCTGTTCTCAATCTTTCTCTTTCGCAAGCTAGACGTGCTTGCTCAACATAGTGTCTTTCAATTTCATCTTCAATTTCTTTTTGCTTCCTCTGTGCTTCTCTCCCATGCAATATTCTTCTTCCTTCTTCCTGATTTTCTTCATCACCTGGACTATTCCGCCTCTGACGCTGCCTATTTCCTTGATTTCCATTATTTTGCCCATTTTGAAGAGTCTCGGGACGTGGGATATAACGATCTTCCATTATTTCTCTTCTTTCACAACGTTCTTCGCCTGGATTTTGCACTTCCTCTCGATTTTCTTCATTAGCATTTTCTATAGGTAAAGTTCTCCTTCTTTCCTCTCTAACTGATCTTGAGCTTGACCTTGTAGTACTTCTCGACCTTCTGTTTTGTAATCTCATATTTTCCATCCTCAACTCATGATTTTGCCTTGTCAAATTTGCACGTTCCTCTGCTTCTAATCGCCTTTCTTCATGTATTGTTTGTCTCAATGTCTCTAACGCTGCGACCTCTTCATTTCCAAGAATTATTTCTCTAATCACTTATCGGTCTCTCTCCTCTTGTCCATTGTTTATCAATTGCTGTTCTTCTCCCCTTTCGTCCACAGAGCCTGATCTCCAAGTATGCACGCTTACTCTATCATAATCCACAGTTCTATTCGGTACTGGTTGAATTGGTGATTGAATTTGATTTTCTTCATTATTTCTTGTGTTCATTCTTGAGGATTCCCCCATTTCATTTCTCCCTTCTCCAGCAAGTCTCCTACTTCTTCTAACAGTTTTTGGTTGTTCTGATGCATATCTTCTTCTAGCCATTTCTCAATTTCATTAAATTGTTGAAAATTATATTAAATTCCTTCCCTATTACTCCAAATTCTTTCAAATCACGATGTCAATCTTCACTCTCTCCCTGTTTCTAGCGCCAATATGTAGTTGCAGGAAATCCTACACTACACCCCTCACAAGAATCCACACAATCAAACCATTGAAGATGAACAATTATAATTTTTGTTTATTAATTTCTTGAATGTTTACAAGATAAAATGGAAAATAGCTAAATAAAATACAACCACTACAAACTTTCTCTCTCTTAATGACTTGCTCAACACTCGAAAGAGATCCCCCCCTCAATAGGCCTGTTCGGCTCTTTATATAGGGTGTTACATAATGGATGACAGCTAAGTTGTCCTTTATTTTCGGGAATGACTTGCGAAGTGTCACAAGTGTACAAATGCATAATCTCGCGACACTTCTAGTTCTCGCTAAGTCTTCACACGTTTCTCTTGTTCTGGCTGTCGTCATCCATTACGTCACTTATTTTACTCGTCTGCGACGCCTTCGCTATGTAACGTTTATGGATTTCGCAGAGGTGTTGGTGCTGCGATATTCTGATCCTACACCATTACAGAAACTTTATTCCGAAAAAGCTTGGAAAAACAACTTCTTTCGCAAGGGGAGCACGATCAAGGGTTCGAGTTCCCCTTAGTCGGCGCCAAAAGATGTTGGTGCAAAAATATTCACCCCAACACTCTTCGAGATGCGTGTATATAGATTAAATCTCCTTCATTGATTTGACTCCACCAAAGATGCTGATGAAATTGTGATTGATATCGATTGATTGATCTCCAACTACTGATTCAACTCCACTGGAAATTGTTGATGTGATTGATGTTGAATGATGGGGGGTACCTGCAAAAAACACTTTGATGCTAAAGTCAGAGAGAGTTTCTTCACAGGTGTATTGTGTGGAAAAGGATTAGAAAATCTCCACCTTTTGAGTTAGGATTTAGCCTCTATTTATAGGCAGAAAGTAGGTCTAGCTTTAGGGTTTTCATAGTTATCTTAATAACTTCCCTTACCTGCATAAATCCAAGAAAACAACCAGATTCATAATAAAGTTTGTTATTTATCATAATTATGATTTATCTTAATTATTATCTTGAATAATAATTATCCTCTCTCTTAGGAACTATAATTATCTTAAATAATTATAATATCTAAACTAATTCTTTCCTCTTTCTGTTAGGATTTTTGCACTTATCTTAATTATTATCTTAAATAATAATTAAAACTAAATATAATTATTACCTTTCTGTTAGGCTTTCTATAATTATCTTAGATATTAACTATAACTACCCAAGATAATTATCCATGGTAATATTTATCCTCTTTTTTTAGGATTCAATATAACCATAATTAACTTAGATAATTCCAAAGCCAATATCCAAAATGTCCTAGTCCTCATGACCATCATCCAAATTTAAACCTCTTTCCTGGAGAGAGGATAATTTGGGTTGGTGGACCGATCCATGGGTTTTAAGAGCTAACACATGGGTCTCTGGGCTTCCATAATAAGCAAAAATGGTTTCCATAATAAACCAAATGAGCTTCAATAATAAGCTAATTGGGCATCCAAAATAAGCCAGTCATGTTTCCATAATAAACGAAATGGGCTTCAATAATAAGCCAACTGGACTTCCCAAATAAGCCAGTTGTGTTTCTATAATAAACGAAATGGGCTTCAATAATAAGCCGATTGGACTTCCTAAATAAACCAGTTATGTTTCTATAATAAACGAAATGGGCTTCATTAATAAGCCACTATCCATATACCGTTTTAGTATGGTACTTTTTATGGGTGAAAACTACTCTTGTTGAATTTGGTAATTTGGGGTGTGTGGATGAGGAATGAATCTAAACCCTAAACAAATGCACTGCGCGGTGAGTGCTTGTAGATTCAGAAGTCAATCTGTGCAAGTCCGGCCTAAACCAAGAAATGGCCGTTCCAGACTTGTTTCGGTCACAAAGTGAAGGAGATGGGGTTGATCTTAGGGAGGGAAGTGAAGAAGGTGTTGATATTGTGAAGGTGTTGGCTATGAATGACTTGTAACAGAAAGATGAGCAGGCTTACGATTGATGCAAGCAGGCTCTGGGTGTTGGAATACGTTTTGTATTAACACTTGGTTTCTGTGTCGTATGGACTTGTGTTGTTTTTTCTCCTTCCTTTTGAAATAGGGCGGAGAACCTATTTATACAAGTCATTGAGCCTTATTCACGTCTCTCGTGGGAAGTGGAGGAAGTGGAGTTATGGAGTAGTGGAGTTGTGCGTCGGTGCCACATGACCAGTCTTGACCACTTCTCCTGTTCATCTCTTACCGTCCATGACTTCCTAACACGTTCTTGTGATGGCGCGTTGCACGCTGCACGCTGTAAACCGCCAGACCAATACCCCAGTATGTATCCCCCAGTTTGTGACATGATTGATGTCTGGAACATGTGGATCGTGGATCCACGATAGGTAGCATGTAATGATAATTTGAATAATCACGTTATTCGGGAAGTTGATACTTGTGAAGTATCGTGTGTATTTTATGCAGTGCTTTGCATCATGGTGTGGTAAAGTGATGGGTAATGACGCCTCACCGACCAACTAACTCCCGACTAGGGTTGTATAACCAAGTCGGGTGAAGTTGGACGGATGAGATGATCTTTGAGACACTCATCTGCGACCGTTAATGAAATTAGAGTTTTGAAGAGGTGCGTAGGCATCACTCTTCAGCTTGGTCGAAACCAAGCATGGGATACAACTTTGGCCAGGCCGACCATACATGCGTGTAGACGGCATGATGGTGTAGGCGCCTATACCCCATTACCTCACGAAAGTATGATCTGAGTCACTCAATTCATCCGGTGAAGTTGAGTGGTCGAGATCGATTTGCGATAGGAAACCAATGCCGCAAGATCCGCACGTCACGCCCACTTCAGGCACACGTTCCAAGACGACCAATCTTGGTCGGTCTTGGCCGATTGGCCTGGTGTGAAGGTGGTAGGCTGGTGTTTACGCCTATACCTGAATATCCCATAAAAACGTGATCTGAGCCATCCAAATCGTCCGGCGAAGTTGAGCGGTCGAGATCAGTTTGTGGTTTTGGGAGGTGTGACCACACTAGTTTGGGCGTGCGTTTTGAATTAGCCAGGAATGATATGCCTTGGCCGATCGGGTGAGGGAATAGATGGGTCCACGGTGGTCATGCTGGTATGACCGGACCTGCTTAATCTAATCTTGGACCCTCCATTCGTGCCGGAGAAGATGGACGCTCGTGATGCTCAAAACCCTAATTCTGGATTTCAAAGCCGTGCGTCACCCCTTGTTTGGGCGCACGAATTTGTTACGACCAAGCATGGTTGGTCAAGTGTGTAGGCGGGCCCTCGGTGATTGTGTTGACATGCTCTGGGCCCTTTGAGTTTACATCTACACCCTCCATCTATACCTGCGAAGATGGATGGTTGAGACCAATTCGCGACACATGTAATATGCCGCAAAACCTAATTTAGGGTTTTCCGTCCATACCGCTTGGTATGAACGTTTTTGGCAAGCTAGGCCAATGGCCGACCATGCGGGGTCGGCAGTGGGTATTCCATACCTGCTTGGGGGTGATGGAATTGATCTGGGTCATCCAATCATGCTTGTGGAGTTGGATGACTGCGATCATATCCGGACTAATACTGGTCGGTCTGGATGCTCAATCGGGCTAGTATAACACACCGAGAGGGGCTCAATCGGGCTAGTATAACACACCGAGAGTCACCATGCGGGTATTTCGTACATGGTTTCATTATAATGCTTGGAGGTTCGTGTTGCTCGTAAGAGTAACACTCGGTCGTCATGCCTCACCGATAATGAGTACAGAAATACAAGGCTGATTGCGCATTAATTAATAATGCTAGAAATTCACGTGGTATATGGGATTGTTGCTACATGCTCCATCCTCGGATGAATTTCATGTATTCACTGAGAATGGGATTGTTGCCACATGCTCCATTCTTGGTGAATTAAGTGAGGGAGTATCCAACACTTATTAATGGCTTTATCTTTTACAAGATGTCGGCGCATAATTTTTTCTCGGTTTTTACAATTTTAACCTTAAACGAAAATCCACCATCAACAATAAGTCCCCTGCCTAGCACATAATGGTTACACTATTGTGGGGTAGGCATGAGATGGTGACATACATATGTGAGAAAGACAGGATAAAGGAAGTTTACCCGGAAGAGTATTGACCGACCGCTAGTTGTCCATGCCGTTGCGCTTGTATGGAATCCTTTGGTGAGGCTAGTTTCCTTCTTTGGGTATTTGAATCAAAAGAGGAACCAAATAAAAGATGAATCCTTGTTCTATTGGGATTCTCCTTATTTTTGTCTATAAAAGAGGCCAAACCCCCTTTTCTTTTTCTCACGATTTTTTTTTTTGTTTGAGCAGCTCCCGTCCTTGACCGCCGCCGCTCCTGCTGACGCTCGTTGTCGTTGCCGGAGTTGCTACCGTGCGCCGCCGTCCGTCCATCCGAGGTAGGTTTTTTTTTTTCAAAGGTAAAACCCTAGTTTGCTAGGTAAACACCTTTTGTAAGACATGTATATGCTTAGTTTTTTCCACCAAGGTTGATACGCCAATATTTTCTAGAATTGCTTAGTAAAACAACCCGTGAATCCATGATCATGTTGTTTTTTTTTTTTTGCTTCTTTCCACCATTGCATGCAAAACCTAGCTTTTAGGTTATATCTTGAAAAGAAAACCTTGACTTGAATCTCGTAGACACGATTCCCATGAATAAAGAAAAATCGTGTTATGATGTGTGCGGATGAACGCGGGCCCGTGTATGCTTGATTGAAAGTCGACTTTGTATTAGTCTTGTGCCCGGGCTTGAAACTTGAGTAACACCGAACTTGAAATTTATACCGGACTTAAAATCAATACCAGACTGAAACTTGTACCGGACTTGAAATCAATACCAGACTGAAACTTGTACCGGACTTGAAACCAATACCAGACTGAAACTTGTACCGGACTTGAAACCAATACCAGACTGAAACTTGTACCATACTTGAAACCAATACCAGACTGAAATTTGAGTAATACTGGTATTTGGGCCTAATCCCAGCTCTTGTGCATTTCAACGTGTCTTGTCGTGCGTGACTACACACTTCATGCGTTTTTCATACAAGTCCTAACTCCTGTCTTTTATTTCATTGTGGAATGAAGAAAAGAATTCCTGTTGAGATGTCTTCCGGAGATAATGCTGGTGCCAAGCCAGGAAGTGTTGGTGGCTTCAAAGATATGCCGAACATCGATGATGAGTTGTTCACCTCGCCTTTTCCAAACATTAGAAGACATCCTTCTCATAAGATAGTCCTGCTTTCCGATTCAGAAAATATGGATGCTGATCCATTTTCTTCTTCAGCACTTGTGATGAGATTTTGTCTCCGGAGAAACGAATATTGGTAGGCTGGGAAATGTGTTTATATTTATGCCTACTTGTTAAACCGCAAGTGCACGGCATCTACAATGTAGAATACGGCAAATACGGGTCGATCCACAGAGACTTGTGATGCTGGGTTGATCTAAGGTTTGCTCTACTGATTTCTAGAAAGTATGTAGCACAAATGTTGGGTTGTCGAAGCGACTGAGTTGTAGTGACTCTAAACTAAGGTAAGGAAATAAGTTGTAACAAATTGGAAAACATCAGGGTGGTGAATCCACCTCTAATCTCATGTCAGGCAATCTAACTTAAACTATGTTCTTGAGCTTTCCCATGAAAGTCTAACATGGATGTTTGTTAATTGATTTTTCTAATCAACCCCTAGTATGAGCTGTCTTCTTACAGTACAGCTCATCACAGGCTTCTTAGCTTCCTCAATTACTTACTAATCCTACATAATATAACACAGCAAGAATACATCATAAATTAGATATGCTTAGCCATGGAAATCAGGGGTTTCATCAAACACCCTGGAAAATTACTTAGAACATAACAAGATACAAATAAAACACAAATAAATCTAAAGTGGTGCTCTGGCTAGCCCAGGCATCACCAAAAATATCTTCTACCTCTTCTATTTATACATGCACAGAATTCCCCAAAACCCTAATTCTTTAAAAATAGAAATTAAACAAAAATCTCTCACCCATACTCTCTGCATCAGTCGTCTCTTCTACCCATGCGGCTATTGATTGACGTTTGGTGAAAACCCTAACTCTAATTATCTCTAACCTAGCTTCTAGGTTGATGAGAAGCTATGAGAGAGATAATTGAGAGAGAGAGTGGCGGAGAAGGAGCTAGTGGTGATGGCGTTGACAGGAGAGGTGATGATGGAGGTGGTGATGGCTCTGCACAGGGGTATGGGAGAAGAAGAAGAATGTGAGGGTTTTGCAGAGGGGTTGCTCGAGAGAAGAAGAAAGAGAAGAAGAAGGAGAAATGAGGGGTAGTCGATAGGTGTAGGGGTATGGGTGCTGTGGTATTGAGCAGGTGCAGCAAAGGAATGATGAGAAGGCCTCAGCGAGCGTTGGATGCAGCGAGACGAGATCTGAACGGCTGAGAGAGACTCGGAGTGTTTTGGTGTTGAGCAAGCGCATCAAGATATGATGAGGAAGTTGGAGCGAGCGTAGGATGTGGTGAGTGAAGATCTTAACGGCTCGGGATGAGCGGGTTCGGATCCGGGTCGTGGGTCGGAGATGGATAGCTCGAACCCATGTCTTCCTTGTTGGGTTGCAACTGATTCGCGCGCGGGCTTTGGCTATCTGCTCCATAGATGCTCGTCTCCCATTCTTCGCTCTTTTGGTTCCTCAATTTCTCCGAGCTTTATTTATTACCTAAAAACACAAAATTAATTAATACAAATATTTATTCTTGAAAACAAAGAAAATACAGAATTTGGGATAATATCTGATTCTTGAGCACAAAAGATGAGTAAAATGCCAATAAATAGATGTATAAATATGCAATATTTGGCACTCATCAAATACCCCCAAACCTGAATTTTACTTGTCCTCAAGTGAAACAGAAATGAAGAAATCCTAACTATACCCCTGTCGCAGGTCTCTCGAATGCATTTAGCGTATGCACTAAGCCTTTAAACCCCTAGGTGTCCCTAATGGACGAGTTGTAGTCTCGTGAGGGTTTACAAGAGGTGTACCCACAAAACCTTCTCCAACTTCAGAGTGTAAAAGAGTCTCAAGCATCCAAGGAGCTATGAGGACATAGAGTTTCTGCATGCTAGTAACACGAAGTTAGAACTATCAAAGAACGCATTTTCATCCTTAAGTGTTGAGCGAGAAGTAACCATACCATATGAAAGAATTCGGATTCGATTGTGATCATAAGCCTCGACTTCTGCCTCACTATTAGGGTTTTATGATAATTGCACTCAAAAAGATCGCTTTTTTAGTCTCTCATGTGTGCAGGCAGGAATAACGAGAGAAATCCTGCACACGTTGTAGGTAAGAAGGATAACCTTCCGAAATAAAATCTGGAGACTCCACAAAAGTGTGGACAAAAAGAATCTTTTTCTGATGATCTCTAAGGAAGGAAATCAACCATTAGCAAGGGTGGGAGTACTCACCTACCTTCTCACCCGATCGGCAATTAGTATCACTCTCTCATAAGAAACCATAGAAACGTCTTCAATCTTCGGTCTTCGGTCTTCAACTGTTGATGACGAACTTCTGAACTTCACAAAAACTTGACATTTTTTTTTTTTTTTTTTTTTTAAGTTGGTGGTAACTAGACTTAGAAAATAAACTAACAGATTATTTTTTTTATTTTTTTTTTTGTAACTGAAATGAAAATAACAATAAACGATAAAACTTGTATTGTCTTGATTTCACAAATTTCATTAATTCTCATCTTCTTTTTCTTTTCTTTTTCTTTGTTGCTTGTAAACCTTGGACTATCTCAACTTTTCTTCCAATATTCTGATGATGCTCCGTTTGCTAATGATGATGTGTTTCTATGGGTCTGTTGATTGAGAGAGAGAGTGATGCTAACTGCAAATTGATATTTAGAAGGAGTTTTCTTCTTTAAACGTCACCCTCATGATTGACAAAAACTAGCACTCAAGAGATCAAAAGTGTGCTGAAATTGGTGCGAAGTTGGGTAGCTCACCATTCCTACCCTGAATTGACGTATGGTGACACACACTCTAACAACTTTTTCTAGAAAGTTGCAAAAATTGAAGGTTGGTGCCTCACTTGATGTAAATTGGGTAGTCTCCACTATGGGTGATCACAATTCTACTACCGAATATCTAAACAAAGACCTAATTCGCCCTCCGGTATGGTTAAATCCAACTTTAACGCTCTAATCAACTAAGAAACCCGATTGTGTTCTCCGATAGTTCCAAGTTCTGTTATTTCGGTCAGACTCTCTATGTAAACATAGCTAGAAGCATGCTAGTGACTCTAAAATCTCTAAAAGTTGGAGGTTTTTACAAAAAGAGTTTTTCGATTTTTTTTTTTTTTTTTGAAGTTAAACAAAAAGACTAAAAACTCTATATGCAAATCACACCCCCAAACCTAAATCAAACATTGTCCTCAATGTGTCGACAGATAGAAAAAAATTTAAACAGTCACATACCAAGAGAACTATGTTGAGTAGAGAAAAAGGGAAGAGATTACCGGATGTCGGCGGGAGCAAGGTTGGAGCTTCATTTTTCAAGGCTAGAATCCAACATTCTCAGCAGAGATCATATCGGATTAGCACAATATATGTACAAGAAGACTCAACCGACTCAAGAAAGAAAAAATTAACAAGTCCTACTGGATTATATACAATGAAAATTCACCATATACTAACAATCTAAAGAGTTGAGGATCAACCCAAAAGACGGTGTGTAGAAACAACAACAGCCTTACACAAATATAATATGAAAGTGCAAGTAAGGCTGCATATGAGAAGGATTTTCCCCCAAACCTAAACTTGTCAATAGATGTGTTTGAGAGCACAAAATCTTGCAATTTTAAAGGTACATCATGCACAAGGTCTAACTCAAAGTGAGTATTGCTAAGAACAGGCAGACATACATATTCCAACTGTGGCTCCTTAAAAGTGTTATACTTTGATGCAAAATAGTCCAAGAGGACTTGGGAAGCACAAAGCTCTAAGCCTAAATTAGGCATTTTCAGAAAAGTTGGTTTTGCAATTTTGTTACAAACTACACCTAGGTTTGGTGGAGGAGTTTCAATCTGTGACTCAGGAGAGAGGTTAGGTACATCTAAGTTGTTTTCATGTATAAAATCATTTGCACCATCACACACTTTCCTAAAGTCAGAAGAGGGTAAATCATGTTGACCAGCATAGAACAATTCATCAATCACCATGTCATAATCATCGGAGCAGGGCAACATATTGTGAAATGGGCAGGGGAATCGAACACAACAATAATATCATGATCCAAAAGAACATTAGTGTCAACGAAGATTCATCTTTTCCTAAGTCACAAACAAGTTGTGTAGCATGCTCACATTCACCAAGAATTTCACAAACCCAAGCTCAGAATCAATATCACATATATGAATGTTAGAAGAAGTGTCATTCATAGGGTTCACAGAAGAGACGCCTAACGTCTCTGAACCAAAAGATTTCACTACATTTTCAAAATACACATGCTCTTCATATTCATCATCATCATCATCATAGCAAAAATTCATCTCTCCATTCAAAATTGTAGCATTTTTAGTGTACTCATCTACCTCTAGATTAGGTTCATATTCAGTGTTAGTTGCATGAGTAGGACTAGAAACACTATTTTCGAAATTATCAGGAATAACAAACATCCTATCATAAACTTCTTTCCAATCTTCATTTTGTAACTCAATCAGGTTCCTTTGAAGAATCATAGTGAGTTGTTCTATTGAAGGAGAGTCTTCACTAGTGGGTATGCATTCCTCATATGGATATTCACTGTATGGTTGTGCATGAGGTTCACTAGAGAAGGGAAATTCAGACATGTTGCTATATGGATGGTCATGTATTGCATTCAGTTCAAGCCTAGCATTTTGCTCCATGAGCGTTTCCATTAGTGATTTTAAACAAGGAGTCGGGGGAGTATAAAGTTGTTCAACTCCCCACTGTGGTGACTGATACATGTGCTCATGATGGTTAGGGTATGAATATTCAAGGTCAGGGCCCTGAGATGGTTCATAGTACTCCCTAAAATCACTATGGTATGTGGGGGGTTCATATTGTGAAGCATGCCCATAAGCAAGCTCTCTAATGGATTTGTTTGTATCCCCAGATGCAGACCAAAATCCTGACATGGTCTAGCAACTCAAATAGCCTAGCACACATAAAGCATGAATGACCAATGAAGTCTCCAAAACAGGGAAGCTAAGCCCAAGTAATGCAAATGCACAGCCCAAAGGTTATGCAAAAGCCCAATGGTTGTGGGCTTAATTTTGGTTTAAGTGGGTTTTGGTTTGTTGGGCTGGTTTGGTTTTGTAGGGTTCAGTTTAGTTTTTGTAAGGCCCAGGTTATGTAACTGCACAGCCCAGTGATTGTGCAAAGCCTAGGTTGAGCCTAGTTGTTGCATAGCAGGCCTCAGTTTTGGTTTTAAAGGGGCTTGTTTGGTTTTATGGGCTGGTTTGGTTTAAGTGGGCTTCTGTGGGTGTGGGTATGCAGCCCAAAGAGGTCACCGATGTGGGCTTAGCTGTTTGCAGAGCCCAAAGTGAGAACAAGCTTATGTGGGCTTAGTTTGTTTGCAGCCCAAAGGCACATTGGATTTCAGATTTGTGCAAAAACAGCTTATGGCACACTCAAGCAAGGGTTGGTTTATGCTTTAGCACAGGCAATGTGCAACACAAAGTTAGAAGAATCACACTCATGCATAGCACAAAAATGAGAAGCATATGCACAGTAGTCAAAGCACAGTTGTCTCAAAGACAAAGACAGTTTTGTGAAGGCCGAGCTATGCACGGGCGGATAAACTCACACTTTTATCACAGGCAAGGCACAAAGACAAAGACAAATGGTGAGCAACTTATTCACGAGTTCTCACGAGATGTATGCTCGGTTAGGTAACAAGACAAAGCAGTCACAAACCCACAAAAAAGTTGACACAGCACAGATTGGAGTTACCACAGATGAACAATGAACAATTTGACCCCAACATTCACAGATGAGCAATGTATAGTAATCACAGATGTACAGTATGGCACAGAGCAAGGCAAACTCAACTTGGGCACAACAAGGAAAACAGGATGCACTGAGCAGCTTATGTACAGACAGCAATGCTTAAGATTTCATCAGGTGATCATGCGATTCATTGCTTCACTAATCATGTGCACAGTGGGTGCAAAGGCAGATGCAGATGAACAATATTAGTTCTTTTTACAGCATGCTTATATGCCAAAGAAAGTCAATTGGCTTGGTTGACAGGGTACCAGCAGACTATGCTCAAGATTTCAGGGCAGGTGACTTACTAGGCACAGAGCAGATGAGGTGAACCAGTTCAGTTGGTATCACTAGTGCTCCCCAAGCTGCAGCTCAACTCACAGCTGCAGGGGCTGGAGTTCGGCTCAAAGCAGATGGAAGCTAAGGTCACAGGGGATACAACTACAGATTTCAGTTGAGGCTAAAAGCTCAAGGTACAGAGCAAATGGGTTGTATCAACTCTCTGAGTTGATATCAACTCTCTGAGTTGATATCAACTCCCTCAGTTGACTTCAACTTGGGATTACAGCCAATCTTGGCTATCCAAGCTGCACTCAAGCTCAACAGCTGCAGGGGCTGGAGCTGAGCACAGATGGCATAGCTAATACCAATTCACAGATGCAACAAGTTCTCACAAGTTATGCAAGGTAAGGCTTGTCAGCACAGAACCACATCAGGGGGGTATCACAGATCATTCACAGGCTAAGGTTGGCTAACATGCACAGATGTGACAGGGCAGAACTCAGCTCAGCTGATAGCAGGCTTACAAGGCCTCACACAAGGCACATGGCTGAGCTCAGGGTATGCTCAGGTGATGTCAACCAGCCCAGTTGATGTCAGGTGGCTTGGTTGACAGAGCAAATTGTGTCAACTCACTTAGTTGACTTTATTTTTTTCTCAGAGGTTAAGCTCAAAATATGCAGGGTAGATGGTTGTACTTGTTGTGGCTTAAACTCACAGCAGCAGGGGCTGAAGTTGAACACAAGCCTTGTCAAGGCCAAGGGTTCTCAGGACAATGAAGCAAAGATCACTCAAACATACTCAGCTAACATGGTTCAGCTAACAGGGTTCTCAACATACTCAGCTAACATCACTCAAACATACTCAGCTAACATGCTTATAAATTAACTATCAAGGAGCCACTTACCTGAATTGCGGTTTGCTCGGGGCTTTGTGAACTCGGGTTACGCGCCTTTTCTTGTCTTCCTTGGGCTTGCTCAACAGCTCACAGTGCACTGTTCTCTCAAAGAAGCAAATTTCAGTCCTCATAAATGTGCAGGTTAAAGCAAAGAGAGAATAGCACACTGCAAAGTTCAGCTATCACATAGAATTATGCAGCTTGAGTTGTTGTAATGCAGTGTAAAGCAGCTGAGTTGTTGACAGCTCAAGCCAAGCAGACTTGAGCTCGGTTGAAGTGAAATGGTGAGTGAATAAGTGTGACAAATAAAGGTGCAAGTGTAAATGCAAGTGCACAGATGAGGATGCAAGTAAAAGAAAACAGTTAAGCTAAGTTACAGCTAAGTAAAAGAAAACAGCTGAAGATGCACAGATGCAGAAATATAAAAAGTTACAGCTAAGTTATTCTAAGAATGATTGCGAAAATACAGGGAGCAAGCTAATATGTACAAGGGGTGACTGGAAAATAGTGAAGCAAGCCAAAAATCACAGGGCACACGCCAAGTCCCCGGCAACGGCGCCAAAAACTTGGTAGGCTGGGAAATGTGTTTATATTTATGCCTACTTGTTAAACCGCAAGTGCACGGCGTCTACAATGTAGAATACGGCAAATACGGGTTGATCCACAGAGACTTGTGATGCTGGGTTGATCTAAGGTTTGCTCTACTGATTTCTAGAAAGTATGTAGCACAAATGTTGGGTTGTCGAAGCGACTGAGTTGTAGTGACTCTAAACTAAGGTAAGGAAATAAGTTGTAACAAATTGGAAAACATCAGGGTGGTGAATCCACCTCTAATCTCATGTCAGGCAATCTAACTTAAACTATGTTCTTGAGCTTTCCCATGAAAGTCTAACATGGATGTTTGTTAATTGATTTTTCTAATCAACCCCTAGTATGAGCTGTCTTCTTACAGTACAGCTCATCACAGGCTTCTTAGCTTCCTCAATTACTTACTAATCCTACATAATATAACACAGCAAGAATACATCATAAATTAGATATGCTTAGCCATGGAAATCAGGGGTTTCATCAAACACCTTGGAAAATTACTTAGAACATAATAAGATACAAATAAAACACAAATAAATCTAAAGTGGTGCTCTGGCTAGCCCAGGCATCACCAAAAATATCTTCTACCTCTTCTATTTATACATGCACAGAATTCCCCAAAACCCTAATTCTTTAAAAATAGAAATTAAACAAAAATCTCTCACCCATACTCTCTGCATCAGTCGTCTCTTCTACCCATGCGGCTATTGATTGACGTTTGGTGAAAACCCTAACTCTAATTATCTCTAACCTAGCTTCTAGGTTGATGAGAAGCTATGAGAGAGATAATTGAGAGAGAGAGTGGCGGAGAAGGAGCTAGTGGTGATGGCGTTGACAGGAGAGGTGATGATGGAGGTGGTGATGGCTCGCACGGGGGGGTATGGGAGAAGAAGAAGAATGTGAGGGTTTTGCGGAGGGGTTGCTCGAGAGAAGAAGAAAGAGAAGAAGAAGGAGAAATGAGGGGTAGTCGATAGGTGTAGGGGTATGGGTGCTGTGGTATTGAGCAGGTGCAGCAAAGGAATGATGAGAAGGCCTCAGCGAGCGTTGGATGCAGCGAGACGAGATCTGAACGGCTGAGAGAGACTCGGAGTGTTTTGGTGTTGAGCGAGCGCATCAAGATATGATGAGGAAGTCGGAGCGAGCGTAGGATGTGGTGAGTGAAGATCTTAACGGCTCGGGATGAGCGGGTTCGGATCCGGGTCGTGGGTCGGAGATGGATAGCTCGAACCCATGTCTTCCTTGTTGGGTTGCAACTGATTCGCGCGCGGGCTTTGGTTATCTGCTCCATAGATGCTCGTCTCCCATTCTTCGCTCATTTGGTTCCTCAATTTCTCCGAGCTTTATTTATTACCTAAAAACACAAAATTAATTAATACAAATATTTATTCTTGAAAACAAAGAAAATACAGAATTTGGGATAATATCTGATTCTTGAGCACAAAAGATGAGTAAAATGCCAATAAATAGATGTATAAATATGCAATATTTGGCACTCATCAAATATCCGCCTTCCCCTATTGACTTCAAGATTTGCCATACTCCACTGGGTTCTTATGAAGGATGGATGAGACGCATGTTGAGTAATAAGGACATTAAAGATAATTTGACCAAAGCGCAAATCCTCAATGCGGTCATGGCATCTGCTGCTCTTGAAATTAAGAAAGACGTCGCGGGTTTGATTACCTTCATTTCTCGGTGGCGCATTTCTAGTCATACAGCCATATCTAGATGGGGAGAGATGACCATTACTCTGGAGAGTGTAGCTGCATTAATGAACCTGCATGTTGCTGGAAGTCTTTCTTACGATCTCTCTGATACGGAGCAACGTAACTATGATGCTATACTTCAAAAGGTGGCGGGATTTGACAGTCTGGATAAGGAGGAGAAAAAAGATACGAGATGCTTTTACACCTGGTGGGTGTCGGAGTGGTCTCCTGCAGACCCAGATCCGGATCAAGAGTTGGAAAATGAGCTCAGCGTGATTGCGTTCTGTCTTTATGGCTATCCGAGATATATTCGACGACGGTTCTGAAAGAAGACCATTAGAGGTGACCTCGTTAAGATCGCTATAAAGTTGGCAAAAGGTAAAGTTCTTCCCCTGGGTGCCTTGTTTCTTGGATCGCTGTACTCTCATCTGGACGCCTTAGCAATGGACATGCATGTTTCTAACGGGTACAAGAAGGTGGAATCGCACGTTCACTTCGCTTTTCTTCAGGCATTCTTATGGGAACACTTCAAAAGCTATGCTCCTACTCCTGCAAATTTGCTTAGCAACTTGTATGGTGGCTCGAGAATACTCCGCTGGAATAGGAGGCGTCCCAGAACAGGCGCAAAACTCGTGGACATATTTGACAATGTGTCTTCTGTTGATTTCCGTCCATGGGGGCCGGTCCACCCTTCCATTGTTCATCCAAAGACTTTTGCTACTGCTTCTGATGGTCCTGATGCTGTGTTGCGCACCGATGTTAAGACTATGAGATTTGGGGAAATTGTTTACCTGCACAGCTACATCCCAGGATATGTCCCGTCTTTATTCAACGAAAAATTTACAGTGACTCCGTATAATATTGATAGGGCGGCTCGTCAAATGGGGTTTGATCAGGGTGTCCCATTTATCCGTCCACCAGGGGTTCCGAAAGAATTCCTCCCAAATATCCTTAATGCTGACGTGTTTTTAGAACGGGTGAGCCTTCCCTTCTGGCCTATTGGGAGAAACCCAGTGGTAACCGATAAGTACAAGGAATTTTGGAGGAGGCAACTGTTGATCTTCCAGGAATTCTCGAAGAGTGTTGTGACAGGTTCTCGTGGTGAATCATCTTCTGACATTTTGAAAAGGCATTTCCGGTTGAAGCCACTTCCATCCAAACGGACCAGAGCTGAGGATTGCAGTCCCCAAGCAGGAGAGAGATCCAAGAGGCAGGCATGTGGTTCGGTGATCCTCAATTCCTCCAATATGCAGGTATTTAAATCTCTTCCCGTTGGTTCCTTTATTTCTCCAGAGTGAATCTTTCTAAGAGTAATTCTTGCTTGAAATCGTGGGATTCCGAAAGAGAATGTCTTCGCAAGGTTGGCGCGCATTCGAATGAGAAGGATGGTAATGTTGGCCTTCATGCCGAGCGATCTGAGGTACTTGATTTTCATCTTTGAGACGTCTGGAGAAACCGCTCCTTTTTCCGACCATGACAGAGATGATGCAAAATCTTGACCTTCATGCTTTAAGAAGTCTGGAGAAACCGCTCCTTTTTCCGACCATGACAGAGATGATGCAAGCTAGGTTGGACAAGCCGCCTCCCTGAGTGATCTTGTTGACGGGGTCGTGATGGAAATTAGCACCCAGAGTGAAGTAGATGTCGGAAGGAATATAAGAGAGGCAACATCTGTTATAGTTGAAGTTGCTCCCCTTGAAGAACGTTTTGAGCAGGTTTCGGCCAATAAAGTTGTCGTGGTGACTCCTTCTGAAAGGTCTCCTGAGAATCGAGGGTTCCCGTGGATCGGTGAAGTATTGGTAGCTGATGCACGTCGTTTACACAACAAATTAATAAAGATATTTCCCAATAATTAACTGGTAATATAGCGGTAGTAAGAGATCGTTCCCACAGTAGAGAGTGTAATTGATAGGTTATTTAGTTCAGCAAAGTAAAGTAAAAGACAAATGAGGGATTGGTTTAAAGTGAAATAAAAAGAATAACAAATAAAAGAAAGATGATTAAGGAATCATTCGCCGTCACTGGAAAGAAACTTAATAAAAGTACTTGTTTATTTCTTGTAGAATTTCCATTATCACCAACCGTAGAATAGCAATAAGCTCTGCTATCCCCGGAATTCCTGTTGTCACTGGATACTAAGCGCTCGACTACCGATTCTATCCATATGAGCCACCATGAATAAGCTCTCAAGATGTAACCCACCGGATGCATTACGTTTTGTGAATTAGGTTGATCCTAGCATCAGACGCATAAGCTCGGTCTGCTTACTAGTGTCATCTCTATACACAATTGCTTAATGAATCCTCTGTCAGCTTTTGCGATGTACTACTTGTGTATGGAATTGAGTGACTATTACACGTATCACCAACTCCAATACTAGTAGAAGAATTATTATCAGGTTAATTCAAATGGCCAATTGAATAACCCAATAGTAATCTTAGACGATAAAAATAATAGAGACAATCGACAAGAAAAAAAAATCAACTTAAAATAAACTTGTAAAAAGAATTAAAGTTTCATAAACCAGACTTTGAAATCATACCTTAATCAAGAAAATTTAGCTACACATGGATTTACTAAAACCCATGAAAAATATATAGAAGAAGAAAATAACTTGGTTTCCCCCTAAAGGGGTAAACCCTAGAATAGAATATAGCCTCCTTTCTCTTCTTTTTCTCTCTCTATTTTTCTCCCAAAAAGTTATGTTTCTAGCTACAAAAGAAATAATAAAAGAAGAAGTTCTCCCTTTTGTTTTGGTTTAGGTAGCTATTCCAATACCCTAGGAGATCCAAAATATGCGTGCTAGATAAACATGCAAAGTCGGTGGGGTTTATCCCAAATAGGTGCTGGTAATTGGGTGCTGCGCGGTGTATTCCAGTAGCGTGCATATGGCTTATGAATCGTTCGATCCTCTGAGAAACCCGTATATCTTCATCCGCACCGTCGATCTATCCATCTTCAGTGATCCATGTTGCACCAAATCATCAGTAATCCCTTTAACGCGTCGAAGCTTGCGCAAAATACAGCCCACCACGTGCTTGTGTCGATAAAAAGGAATGAGTATTATTCTTCCACACGTCTTCTACTTCTCTGACTTCTTCATTAACCAATTGTCGAGTCTTCTCCTTCTCTGATTCGTACGGCCCTTGGACTTCCCTCATCACACGTGTCCCACGGTGACATCATCATCCTCGTCGGCAAATGGCAGAGGTCATTGCTCAGTTCCATTAACTCCGTCGACTCTGCCAACAGCTGCAAACTCGAGCTCCATGTTTCTCTGATCCTTGCCCCGAGCTACATCCAAGCTTTTCCTAGCCCTCGAGCCCCATGACAGCAACAGCTCCATTATTCCGTCGAGTTCGATCACCATCAGTTTCCATCGTTCCCTGTTCTTCAACTTCCATTATGTTCATCGCTGCCATGCTCGTCTCAACAACCAACAACTCGAGCAGCAGCATATCCCATCACTTCTTCTATCACATAACTCCATCCGTGTCTCATCAGCTTACTCTCTCGAGAACACCACAGATCAAATCCATCACCGCCATGCATACCGATCACGAGCACTCCAAAGATCCTGTTCTTCTTCGATTTCTCCCCATACTCGAGCACCACTGATTTATGGGAATCAGTCATTTACACAAGCTTCGTCTCACCTTCAGAAACCCAATGATGCCCTTAGAAGCTCGAATGTCTCTTCTCCAAAATCCACCATCATCTTGATCATCACGATCATAGCATCATCATCTCCCTGAACCTGCTCGAGCCCTCTGATTTGAAATCAGACTCCTACCCAAGATTCATATCATTCTCCTGAACCCAGTGATGTATTCAAATTTGAATATCACTGTTAATCAAAATCCATCATCATCGTGATCATCATGATCATCAAACTCTATCTGCCATTGCTTATTTTATGTTTAAGAACAGTGAAGACGAAGTGCCCTTAGTAATAAGGCAGGTGCCTTTAGTAATGTTTGAATTCTGGCTTCCCCCTTTGTAAAATATCAGACTCCTTTTAGCATTTCCCTTGAACTTGACTACCCCTTAACAGGAAGGTGTCCCTTATCGTACAGCGGGGATGCCAATAACACTTCTCTTTGAAATGACCATTTAGCCCTTAGTCTTCCAAGTTCTTGTTTTGCTCATAACTTCTTCATACGAACTCAGAATGACTCCGTTCTTTCGCCATTGTCTTCATCTTATCGTCCTCTACACAATGAAAAGTAGAAATCTTGTATTTGAACGAGTTCCAATTGGTCATTGGCCTTTGGCCTTTCTCCACTTATAGCTAGCTTCTTTCCTTGCTCAATTAAGTATAAATTTCACTTCTTTTGGATGATTTACCTATCAAAACACAAATAAAAGAAAACAAGCATAATATACAATAATTTGCAAGAAAACCAACAAATACTAGCATGGAATTGACATTAAATATATGTGAAATATGCACTTATCGCAGCAGTGACAAATGAGTTTTGTTTGATCCTCCATTCATTGTTCCTTATCCAGGTCATGTGTTGGTTGGAGGATTCAGCGTGACGTTTCGGTTCAAGGAGTTGTACACGGCAATATGGGAGAAACACGGTCACATTTCTACCACTACGAAGCTCAAAAGTCGTCTTGCATTGGTCAACCGCGTTCAGGAGGCTTTATTTTCTATCCATGGGATGAGCGTCGCGACTGGTCGAACAGTTTCTGAGGAGATGATTGAAGACTGGAAGTGCCATCGAGATGTGTTTGTGCAGTACGACTTCAATGCTCCTTGGTTCCTCAAAAGGTTCTCCGAGATTCAGGAGCTCCAGAAATTACAAGGTGAGGCCCCTTCTGCAGAATGTGTCACTCACCAGGAAGAAGAGGTTGAAAAGTTGTCTGAGGAGTTGAAGTCAAGCAAGTTGTACTTCAAAGGATGAAAGTCGCTCTTGCCCAGAAGGACGAGTTGCTTCTGAAGGACTTTCCTTGAAGGATTCGTGCCATATACTTGTCTTTTCTTTTTCTTTTTTTGAGTGATAGTGAGGATAACTTGACTTCTGGTTTTGAATTAATAGGTAATTGAATTGGTTTATTCTGAGATAGTTTTGTGAATAACTTTCCTGAAAGAGGTTATTTTAAATAGAATTTGCATCTTGGTTATGAATGATTGCACATGTCATATGCAATTGCAAATGTCGTGTAAAAGGGAGGTATGAAGGGAAGCAAACATGCGTTTGATCACTGAGTCTCTTTCTCCATGTGGGAATGCTAAGTCCCCAGTGAATTCCAAAACTATCTTTCTTGTAAAATTACTGAATAGAACTTACTTGTCTTTGAAGCCTCATTTGTATCAAACCGAAGTAGCCTCTCCAAGGAAGTCGTCCTCATTAATTTTTTAGAGAATGAGAGCTATCCCTCCGAACCAAGTTTCTCTGAACAATGCGCTTCAAAGCGTCGCACTCACTTGGTAGGGTGGTGAAGGAACCGGTGGAAATGACAAGTGTACCTCGGGTCCATTATTTCTTGATCGGTTGGTGGACGCCATACAGGAGGTAGTTCCACCTCTCTATTTTGTACCCACATCTCCAGCAACTCCAAAATCTTTTCCATCGGGAACGGAAAGCGTAGGTACTTCGAGTCCATCTTTTCCTGCGTTAGTGGGCGTTGTGATGTCTCTACGTGGCTTTGATGTGGAGCACGTTCTGGAGATGAAGTTGGAAGATTTGCGGGTGCCATCATATCCGCGGATCGCGTGCCTGGGTAAAGGGATGTGGAAGGTGTCGCAATATCACTGCTGAGTGATCGAATTGAACGCTCCCATCCTTCCTATTCACGTATTTCCTGATCGATCTCTCCTTCCTCAAGCATTTCTTCGCTTGGATGAAAGGCCGATGCGGATTGGACAGTCTTCCGGGATTCAACAAGAGTTTTGAGATATAAATCTTCTAATAGGGCTCCATAGGCTGCATGCTCCCTTTCTTTATCTGGTAGGCGTTGTAGTACTCCGTACAAGTCCTTTCCTCTGTGGAGTTGCCTCGGTTCTTCATTGTTGACTGGACCATGTTGTTCGTCTTTCCTGAGTCTCCTGCGGTTACGCGCTCTTTTTTCCTCTCCACCGGTAAAGGTGTGACTCCTGACTAAGGATTCAACATTTCTTGCACTGCATGAGTAGATGCCAGCGACACTTCTTGTAATTGTCTTTGCTATATCATTCAAAAGGCGAAATGTCTCGCTCTGTCTTCTGGTGATACCGGCTTGATTTGCCAAGACATCCTCCAGCATTCTAGCTACATTCCCCATGATATCTGAACCACCTGTGGTTTCCGGATACATTGTGAGATGGAAACCGAAAAAATTGAGAATTTGATTTTGTGCAACCGAGAGATCAACCTCCCACTATGGTCGCCAATTGTTTATGGGTGAAAACTACTCCTGTTGAATTTGGTAATTTGGGGTGTGTGGATGAGGAATGAATCTAAACCCTAAACAAATGCACTGCGCGATGAGTGCTTGTAGATTCGGAAGTCAATCTGTGATAGTCCGGCCTAAACCAAGAAATGGCCGTTCCAGACTTGTTTCGGTCACAAAGTGAAGGAGATGGGGTTGATCTTAGGGAGGGAAGCGAAGAAGGTGTTGAGATTGTGAAGGTGTTGGCTATGAATGACTTGTAACAGAAAGATGAGCAGGCTTACGATTGATGCAAGCAGGCTCTGGGTGTTGGAATACGTTTTGTATTAACACTTGGTTTCTGTCTCGTCTCGACTTGTGTTGTTTTTTTTCCTTCCTTTTGAAATAGGGCGGAGAACCTATTTATACAAGTCATTGAGCCTTATTCACGTCTCTCGTGGGAAGTGGAGGAAGTGGAGTAATGGAGTAGTGGAGTTGTGCGTCGGTGCCACACGACCAGTCTTGCCCACTTCTCATGTTCATCTCTTACCGTCCATGACTTCCTAACACGTTCTTGTGATGGCGCGTTGCACGCCGCACGCCGTAAACCGCCGGACCAATACCCCAAAGTATGTATCCCCCGCCTTGTGACATGATTGATGTTCTGAACGTGTGGATCGTTGATCCACGATAGGTAGCATGTAATGCTAATTTGAATAACTGCGTTATTCGGGAAGTTGATACTTGTGAAGTATCGTGTGTATTTTATGCATGTGCATCGCATCATGGTGTGGTAAAGTGATGGGTAATGACGCCTCACCGACCAACTAACTCCCGACCGGGGTTGTATAACCAAGTCGGGTGAAGTTGGACGGATGAGATGATCTTCGAGACACTCATCTGCGACCGTTAATGAAATTAGGGTTTTGAAGAGGTGCGTAGGCATCACTCTTCAGCTTGGTCGAAACCAAGCATGGGATACAACTTTGGTCAGGCCGACCATACATGCGTGTAGACGGCATGATGGTGTAGGCACCTATACCCCATTACCTCACGAAAGTATGATTTGAGTCACTCAATTCATCCGGTGAAGTTGAGTGGTCGAGATTGATTTGCGACAGGAAACCAATGCCGCAAGAGCCGCACGTCACGCCCACTTCAAACACAAGTTCCAAGACGACCAATTTTTTTTGGTCTTGGCCGATTGGCCTGGTGTGAAGGTGGTAGGCTGGTGTTTACGCCTATACCTGAATATCCCATAAAAACGTGATCTAAGCCATCCAAATCGTCCGGCGAAGTTGAGCGGTCGAGATCAGTTTGTGGTTTTGGGAGGTGTGACCACACTAGTTTGGGCGTGCGTTTTGAATTAGCCAGGCATGATATGCCTTGGCCGATTGGGTGAGGGAATAGATGGGTCCACGGTGGTCATGCTGGTATGACCGGACCTGCTTAATCTAATCTTGATCCCTCCATTCGTGACGGAGAAGATGGACGCTCGTGATGCTCAAAACCCTAATTCTGGATTTCAAAGCCGTGCGTCACCCCTTGTTTGGGCGCACGAATTTGTTACGACCAAGCATGGTTGGTCTTGACCGGTTGGTCAAGTGTGTAGGCGGGCCCTCGGTGATTGTGTTGACATGCTCTGGGCCTTTTGAGTTTACATCTACACCCTCTATCTATACCTGCGAAGATGGATGGTTGAGGCTATTTCGTGACACATGTAATATGCCGCAAACCCTAATTTAGGGTTTTCCGTCCATACTGCTTGGTATGAACGTTTTTTGGCAAGCTAGGCCAATGGCCGACCATGCGGGCCGGCGGTGGGTATTCCATACCTGCTTGGGGTGATGGAATTGATCTCGGGTCATCCAATCATGCTTGTGGAGTTGGATGATCTGCGATCATATCCGATCGATACGATCGGTCTGGATGCTCAATCGGCTAGTATAACACACCGAGAGGGGCTCAATCGGGCTAGTATAACACACCGAGAGTCACCTGTACAGTATTTCGTACATGGTTTCATTATAATGCTTGGAGGTTCGTGTTGCTCTGTAAGAGTAACACTCAGTCGTCATGCCGCACTGATAATGAGTACAGGAAATACAAGGATGATTGCGCATTAATTAATAATGCTAGAAATTCACAGGGTATATGGGATTGTTGCTACATGCTCCATCCTGGATGAATTTCATGTATTCACATAATGGGATTGTTGCCACATGCTCCATTCTTGGTGAATTAAGTGAGGGAGTATCCAACACTTATTAATGGCTTTATCTTTTACAAGATGTCAGCGCATAATTTTTTTTGGTTTTTACAATTTTAACCTTAAACGAAAATCCACCATCAACAGGTACAAACAAAACCCATGGAGAGTAATCCATGTATTCTTCTAGAAGAAGTTTGTCCTTCCTTACTCTTTTATCTACACTATCAGCTAAATTATTGAAATCTCTCTTTACATGAGAGATTTTACAAACTTTAAAAGTGGAAATAATAGATTTAATGTTTCTAATTAAATGGTTATTCTCCCATCTGACTAACATATTATTAGAAGATATAGATTGCACAACCACTTCCGCGTCTGCAATGAGTTGAACTTCAGAGATATTAAGTTTCTTGATCCAACTAAGTGCCTCCAGGATAGCCATGCATTCTGCAGCTTCTGAGTCGATCACTCCGTCTGCATACGATCCTTTAACTCCATCAAATAAACCTGCACAAGACAATAGCACCATGCCAGTGCCATAAGTGAATGTCAGATGGTCAAAAGAAGCATCTACAAAAACTTTTGTAACATGATCTAAGTTTACAAAAATGTCAGGAGCTATTGGTTGAACATGCATGCTATTCCTGGCTGCAAGAGAGAAATTATGAAGATGGAAATTAATCCTAGATACAGTAGAAAGAGGGTTAAGTAGTTTTTGTTGAAAGACATTTTCACATCTTTCCTTCCATATAACCCAGCATTCAACCATCAAAGTAATTTTCTAGATATGGTTTTCATCTCTTTCATTTGAGTGTTGAGTATTAAACCAAGAGATAATCCATTCTTTTATGCTATCATAGTTAAGAATAACCTGATCCACATTAATACCCAAGGTCCTTGATAGGTGTCTAAAACACCCAATTCTGATAATGATTTCTTACACTTTTCTTATTAGTTTTCTTGGAATTTTGTATATTACGCTTCTTTTCTATATTTTTAGGTACAATGGCTCGAAGTTGCGAAAAGGAAGGAAAAGCGCCACTAACTTCTTTCTCTTAAATGTTTTTTTTATCAGGAAAATTCCCAAGACATAGTCCCATCATAGTTTCAATTTGGTTATACCAAAATAGAACTTGTGTGGTGGCAATCATGGGTGGTCAGCCATTTATCATGGGCCTAGCTAACCCTGGCTCAGGAAATTCTACACTCTGTAGAAGAAATGAACTTCACCCAAGTTCAGTGGAGTCTACACATGGGCATTGCACATGTGTGTTGGTGGAGTGAAATGTAGAGAACGAAAATTAGGTCTCATTCAGAAACCAGATTCAGTTCACATGCAGTAGAGAGAAGGTTTGGGTCTGAGTAGCCGTCGATCTACAGACTCGTGACATCAATTCTAGTTAAGGTTCGATGGGTTCTCGGCAAGGGTTAAAGTTCTTATTTCATACGGAGAAGCAAAGGAAATGGAGCTTTGGGAATGATGGGAATCGAATTAAGGAGCACAAGGTGGAGTTTCAAGAGCTGAGAATACAAGGGAGAATTGGTGTTGTTGTTGGGGACTGAATGTGAAGGTTATAAGTGATTGAATAGTTTTTGAGCTATGGGTTTGTGTTGAATTGAATTGTGCAGGGATTTTGAAAGGCATAGAAGGTGATTATTGATGAATATCAACAACACTGTATTATGCTCAGTAACTGTTGGAAAAAACGCCTGATAGAGAGTTCTTCGAAGCTGAGAGTCTACAGTTGTTTAGGGATCACAAATGATGAATGGTTTGCAGTTCCTGGAAGAAATGGAGTTATGGGTTTGATTGAACTTGCATTGTGCAGCGATTTGGAGAGGAATTGAAGGTGGTTATTGATGCACAGCAACGCCACTGCAGTGTGCTCAGTAAATATTTGCGGAATTGCCTGAATATATGGAAGAATATCATGGGTTTTGATCAAGTCTTAGATGTAATGATCGAAGAAGAAGCAAGTTTTGCTGCCAAGGAAGGTTTTGACTTGAGTTTGCTAGTCACAGTGGTTGGCTTGAGTTTGATTGGTGTTGTTCCAGGGAAAGAAGTTTGAGCCAAGAGAATGGGATTGCAATGGCGAGAAAACAGAGGAGATACGATGGTTCAAGAGGAGGAAGCTGTGAATGTTGGCTATGGGTCTTGGTGGTGTCTGTGCTGGGAGATTGGCAGAGTTTTGTAAGTTGAGTTTATGGCATCAAGGAAATACCAGTTCTGTGCTATATTCAGTTGTGAGCCATGGCTCTGTAGGCAGTAATGGAGGTTGGTACAAGTCAGTTAGGTTATGTTGCTGATGAACTAAGTTTGTGGAAGTATGCTGCTTCTATGGTTAGTTTAGTTGTCTATCAATGGGTCGATGGCTATATCCGTGTTGGCACTGGCTAAGAGTGGTGGGTGCACATGAGTTTTGTGGTTCAAATCATGGATATTGGACGTATTAAGCATGGAGAAAGTGGCCAGGAAACTACAGTCTTGTTTGGCCTTGTGCAGCTGGTTAGCCATGGTTCCAGGCCTGAGTACGAAGGGATGTTGGCAATGGTTAGGACCCAATATAGATATCACTAGGAATAGAAAATTTGGGCACAAAGTTATCTCAGTTTTGGAAGGAGTTTATTGCCAAGAAAACAGCCAACATGGTTTATCTTTGCCGTCAGTTTTATGTTATGAATGGCTGAGATTTGAAAGCTGGCAGAGTTTGTATTAAACAAGGAATGTTGGAGGCTGTTTAGGTTACGGAATTACAGGGCAGAAGAGCTATAAAGAGAGGCGCAGAATACAAATAAAGATACCTCTTGATCACCAGTTTTGTGCATAGCAGCTGCTCGAGAGAATTCCTGAAAGAGAAAGAGCTCATAGCAACAGTCCCTGAACCTGTATTCTGCAGCTGCTTAGTACTTCACAGTGGTTTGCTTTCGCAATTTTTTTAAGCCTTGAAACCTTATTTATTTTCAATATATTTTTGTGCTTAAACCAAAACTATGAGTAGCTAATAACCTTATTGATTGGGGAGGATTTCAAAACTCCGAGCATGTTTTATTAATCAATTCAAGCAAGTTATTCTTTCATAAATATCTTTTATTGATTATCTTTTACCGTTTATATGACCATGAGAAGTATGCTTGGTATCTAAGTGCGCAATTGGGTAACTCGTATGCAACTCTAATGCTAGTATTGAGAACTTTGATCCGTAATTGTTAGAGTAATCTTTACATAAGTAGCGGTGCACTATTTGTCGCAAAGGGATTTTGTGTGCAATAGTGTGTAAAAGATAACCATAGGTTAACGTGTCGAGCTTACGAACATGTGGCTAGGAGCAACTTGATTCACAAATTTATCAATTGATTGAATTACACCTAGAGAGCTTATTTTAGGTGGTTCATTTGATTAGAATCCGCTAGAGAACTTATTCTATGCGGTGATTTTTGGAGTCTAAAGATTAGTTGAGCTTATAACTTGTCTAAAATATGTTAACAATCGAAATTTATTGAAAGTAAAACTTGTATGATTAATAATATCTTGTTTGGTAGTGGCGAATGAATGTCTAGTCAATTCCATCTTATAATTTGAATTACAATCTTTATAATCTTAAAAGTTTGTGTCTTTCAACAACAACAATTTGTCTTAATTTGCAACTTAAAACTCACACCTCCCTGTGGACTTGAACTTTATTGCCTCACTACTTCTTTATAGAATTGTGTAGCATAAGAGAATTATTATTGATAGGTTGACAACCTCATCAGTCCTCCAGACTATTCTTGCATGCTGACATTGTAACAGTAGTGAAAAATGGATTCATCTTGTTGATTACAGATTGTGCAGGTAGTCTCCACAGCATTATTGTATCTTGTAACCTTATCTTTTGTTTGCACAATTTATTTAAGACACTTCCATATAAATAACTTCACCCTGTGAGGTGCTTCTATTTTCCAAAGTGAATTCCAAACATTCTTGGGAACAGTGTTGATGGCTTCATGTTGCAAAAAATTACTTTCAACCAACTTGTTATATGCACTTTTAACTGTGAATAACCCGTCTCTTGTATGTCGCCATCTTATTATGTCTTCCTCCTCTAAATGAACTTGCATCTTTAAAAAATTTTCTACTACATCAGATGAGAAGAGAATATGTAGCAAGTCTGTATTCCATTCAGAAGTATTTGGTTGTAGCAATTCAGAGACAAACTCAAAACCAAGATGCATTGGACAAGGAGGAATTGGCTTAGTATCCAGATTAATAATCCAGGTATCATACAAGATTCTTGTTTTCCTCCCATTTTTGATTTCCATACATACAATATGTTAAAAATTTTGAAGTCCAACTTCCACACCCTTCCAGATCCAACTAGAGCTATTCTTCTCTTTTTGTATATGTATAAATTCCTCATCCTTGAAGTACTTGGCTTTCAGAATCTTAACACACAATAAATCAGGTTGAGTACTTATTCTCCATGCAACTTTGGTTAGAAGAGCATGATTGAGTTTTTCAAGATTTCTGAAAGCTAAACCCCCTATTTCTTTTGGTACACACAAGCTACTCCATGAAACAGGATTGTTGCCTCTATTAGATTTGTACCCCCAGAAAAAATTCCTTTGCTGAGTGTCTAGCTTCTTTATTAGCTTCCCTGGGATTTTGAAAGTGCTCATCTGGTACATAGGCACAACATTGAGAACAGCTTTTACCATGGTACCTCTCCCTGCTTGACACATAGTACCACCCTGCCAATTAGCTAATCTTCTTTCAAAGGCCAAATTAATGTCTTCAAAGGAATTAACTTTGGATTTACCAATAAGCAATGGAGATCCCAGATACTTCTCTTTATTGTCCATATTCTTTACTCCAAGAATGTGACTAAGAGCATCACACTTAGAAGGATCCATATTATTACTAAACAAAATGGAAGATTTGTCAAAATTTATGACTTGACCAGATTGTGAGCTGAAATCTTTAGTAACTTGAAGCAGATTAGACACACTAGTTAAATTGGCATGAGTAAAGATAAGACAATCATCTGCAAAGAGAAGATGATTAATAAGAGGAGCATTTCTTGCTGCTTTAATGCATGGGATTTTCTTGGACTTGTGAGCTTCAGATAGAGTCCTTGAAAACCATTCCATAGCTAAGATAAAAAGATAAGGAGACAATGGATCTCCTTGTCTGATACCTCTTGTAGGATTGAATTCTTCACATGGAGAGCCATTAAGTAAGACTGAAAGAGAAGTAGTATGATGAGTGCCAAATATTGCATATTTCTACATCTATTTATTGGCATTTAACTCATCTTTTGTGCTCAGAAATCAGATATTATCCCAGATTCTGTGTTTTCTTTGTTTTCAAGAATAAATATTTGTACTAATTAATTTTGTGTTTTTAGGTAGTAAATAAAGCTCGGAGAAATTGAGGAGCCAAAGAGCAGAAAATTGGAGACAAGCGTCTATGGAGCAGAAAGCCAAAGCCCGCGCGCGCGCCAGTTGCAACCTAACAAGAGGCAACCCATTTACAAGACATGGGCTTGAGCTATCCAAGACCCGGCCCACGACCCGGATCCAAGCCCGTACCATTTGAGCCGTTAGATGTGCTCCATCTACATCCTACGACCGCATCAACCCACGCATCGGATTACCCTAGATCCTACGGTCGCTCCTTCATGCGCATCAAACTTCGCTACACCCGCTCAACACCACAGCCACTTATATCTTTTCCCATCGACCAAAACCTAATTTCTCTTCTCTTTCTTTTCTCCCCAACAACTCCAGAGAACCCATCTCCTTCCCCTTCCCCTTCCCCCGACCATACCAGTGGCAGACCAACATCACCACCTCCATCTCCTTCCTCTGACAGCAACTGCAACAGCCACCATAGTCGCCCACTCCGCACCCCTAGTTCTGCCCATCTCCATCTTTAGCTTCTCCCATACCCTAGAAGCTAGGGTTGAGATGGTTGGAACTAGGGTTTTCTCCTACAGCTCACGCATGGCTTCCAGAGGCGAATTGGCAGAGGAGACAACCATTTCAGGGAGTGATGGTGAGTGGGTTTGCATTTAATTTCCAAGTTGAGTGTTAGAGGAGAACTTTGTATAAATAGGGTTGAGAATTGAGTGTAAAAACTCATGCCTGGATTAGCCAGAGCACAAACTTAGTTTAATTTGTGTTTGTTTTAATTATGTTCTAAGTTTCATTACTAGGGTGTAGATGAAACCCCTAGTTGTATGCTAATGTGATCAATGTTCATGTTGTTCTTGATGTGCTTACACTGTTTTAGGATTGTTAATTAGCTGATAAATTGAATGATCCTGTGATAGATTGTACTGTAAGAAGACAATCTATACTAGGGAGAATTAGTGAATTAGTTAATCAAAGATCCTCCCGAGACCTTCAATGGAAGGTACAAGACACAAGTGAGAAATTGCTTGGCCTTAGCATAGAATTAGAAGGTTGATTCGATCACCCTAGTACTCTCGAAGAACCTTTTTACAATCCGCTTTTGCAACTTAGTAACAAATATAACAACAACTCTACTCGGTCACATCGACAACCAACTTACAACTTTGTCACTTCTCTAGAAATCGGTTTAGAAAGCCTTAGATCAACTATACAAACCACTCCATTTCCCGTGGATCGACTGTGTACTTGCCACGCCTCCAACAGCGCTGTGCACTTGCGCTTTAACACGTAGGCGAAGCTTCTTTTACCACCTACCAAGTTTTTTGCGCCGCCGGGGATTTGGTAGTGTTGTTTGTTGATTACTAGTTTTCTTCATCAATTTCGATTCACCCCAATGCATAATTGCTTTGAATTATTGTTTTTAATCCTTTATTAGTTTAACTTAGTCGTAGTTTTCTTTCTCTCGCATCTTCTATTGCATATTGTTAACTTTATCATTGCATTTTAGTTAATCTATCTCAATTGCACACTTGCATTATTGCACTTCTCTTAGTGTTTCTTATTAGCCGCACCTCATCTCAGGCATCTCATTTAGCATATGGCCTAGCCTCGAGCTCAAGTCTGCTCTGCTTGAGCGGTCACTACTCAGCTACATTGCAAATCCCCGTGATTACTTGCTAAAATCATCATCTCGTGCTAGCCGAATCTGTTTGTAGTGATAGGTGCTACTTGAACCGCATTCTTTCATTTCTTTTTATTAAGTTCTCGCATCTCTGCCATGTAGAGTAGCTTAGTGTAATCATCTCATAACATGTAGTGGTAGTATAATCATCTCACTTTGCCCTTTTTGTAGCTTTCACAATTTATAGTAACTCGCATCTTAGTTGTAACTCTTAATCCCGGCCAGTCCAAATCTTCGCTTAACACCTCGGTGCGGTCATATCATATGTCTTGTAATTCTAGTCCGTTAACCATCGTTGATAAGCAATTATCTCGCTCCAAAATTCCCGACTTTGCATGCACATTTCTGAGGACTGAAATTCTCATTTGAGCTCACAGGTGCATGCTACAAAAGCTAAAGGAAGGGAAGACAAGGAGCAGAACAACATAGCCATGTGGCTACAACCGCTGCCCTGTCACATTTGTGCTTGAGCTGTGAATTTGAGGTTAGCCAAACTTGCTACTAATCTGTGCATCACTGAAATTTGCCTGAGCATCACAGTATAACCACCTATATTGCCCTTGCATGACAAAGTAGCTACCCTGCTAAGCAACCATCTCTAATTGTCTATTAAACTAGTTGCTTGAACATCTCTGAGTCACTTAAGCAATTTTTGAAAATTTGAAATGTATGCTTTTGTGTAACCTGTGCACTAGGGTGAAATAGTGCAGATTTTCACTGTGAAACCTTAGCTCCCATCTGCCCTGTGCTTAACTCCAGCCGCTGAAGCTGTGAGTTTGAGCAAAACCTGAGCATAACCTGTGAAAACCAATTAGCCCTAGTGATACCAACTGAGATAGCTAACTTCATCTGACCCTGTGCCTTGTGTGACCCTATTGAGCCATATCTGAGCAACATTTAATTCCTTGTTCCCCTGAGTTGCACATTGCATAGTTGCCTCGAAAGCCCATTGAAAAGCCGAAATGTGTCTTTGTTGTGTAATCTGTGCATTGAACCATTGGCTGAACCGGCTACATTTTCACCGTGAAATATTGACCTCCATCCCCCAGCACTGTGAGTTTGAGCTACCACTTGGAGAACAAAATTTGCTACAAACTCGTTGATATCAATCGACCTAGTTGACTCTGTCAACCCCGAGCTTACCTCGTGACCATCTCGCCTTTGCAATTTTTGTGCATACATCTCTCGAGAACTTGGGTACCACTTGATTGTGTTGACACTTTGAGCATGTTACGAGTGCTAGCATTGATTATTTGCTGATTCATTTGCTACGTCTGTGAAGTTCATATCTGAAATGTGCTGAACTGTTATACTCTATTTGCTGATTAACCTGTGAATGTTGTGTAGTTGCAGGAAATCCCACACTACACCCCTTACTAGATTTTACTCAATTAACTCATTTTGAATATGAATTGCTATAGATTTTATTGATTATTTTTTTGAAATGTTCACAAAGGAAAATAGAAAAGAGTTAAGAAAATTACAATCACTCCAAAGTTTCTCTCTCCTAATATTTTGCTCAACAATTCAAAAAGACCTCTCCTACAACGGATTTACTCAACCCTTTATATAGGGTATTACATAGTGGATGACAGCTAAGCTGTCCTTTATTTTCGGGAATGACTCGCGAAGCGTCGCAAGTATATAAATGTTTGCCTTCGCGACACTCCTAAATCTCGCCAAGTCTTCACACTTTTCTCATGTTCTGGCTGTCGTCATCTGATGCGTCATTGATTTTTCTTCCTTGCGACTCCTTCGCAGTACTGTCATTTATATTTCTCGCGAAATATTGGTGTCGCGATATTCTGATCCTACATCTTGCCTCTTCTCATGTCTTCTCTGCGAAGAAGAGAATGCCATGAGAACTAATATTATAAAATGCCGCCGCAGTCGTTCATCTTCTATGTCGCGATCATTCATCTTTGTTTGCTTCAATTTTGTACTTTTACACGGAATTCATTACAGATATTTCTTCTTCCATTCTATTTTTGACACGTCTCTTTCAACCGTTTATTTTTGACCATTCACGTCCCATCTCTCATTAAATGTATTTATTTTCCCGAAGATTCTTTCTCTCTATAAATAGTTTCCCCACTCCTCTCTTCTTCTCTTTTACTTTCCTTCTGCAAATTTTCTTTAACTCTCTCTCCTTCCGTAATTTGCGCTCCTGCTACCACAGTCCTTCTACACTTTTCTCATTCTTTTGATCTTCAATTCTCTATCCATTCCCATACTTCTAACAATGGCTTCACTTGGTCGTACATACACTCCTCTTTTTACTGATGTTCAAAAGAAATTACAGGAAAAGGGTTTCACTTTATCAACCATTCCCAATCAAGGATCTTCATCTATTCTTTCTGCAAAATTGTTTTCTGATCATCAATGTGATGATCATAAAATCATAGTCTCGCTGGGTCAACTCCTCGCAGGACTCCCCATTCCTCTGTACAATCCCGAGTTGCCATTATTCTATGAAATTCTTGCTCATGAGAAATTCTCGCGAGCTGTCTATCAATTGAGTGGCGACTGCATCCGTTTAATGCTTGAATTCGCCAATCGTGGCGCTGGTAAAGGATCTTTATATCCTGATAATGTTAGGGATCCTGAGTTTGTAAATTTACAAATAGTTACTGAGAAGTATACCGTGGACAATTTCTTTGCGAATTACTCAGTTATAAATATGAGAAATGATAAATCTCGCTTGGGGTGCTCGACTAAAAAGAATGATAACGTTGATGCTGACAAATTGCTTATGCAAGATATTGATTGGCATTCGGGCAAAAATAGTACTCCCGATGTTTTCTTGCAAATTATTGTATATTACGCTTGTTTTCTCTTATTTGTGTTTTGTTAGGAAATCATCCAAAAGAAGTGAATATGCACTTAATTGTGTAAGGAAAGAAGCTAGCTACAAGTGGAGAAGGGCCAAAGACCAATTGGAACTCGTTCAAATACAAGATTTCTACTTTTCATTGTGTAGAGGACGAGAAGATGAAGACAATGGCGAAAGAACGGAGTCATTCTGAGTTCGTATGAAGAAGTTATGAGCAAAACAAGAACTCAGAAGCAAAGGGCAAAATGGTCATTTTATCGGGAAGTGCTATTGACACCCCCCTGTACGTTAAGGGGTAGTCATTATGTTAAGGGGCAGTCAAGTTCAAGGGAACTGCTAAAGGCAGTTCAGTCTTTTACAAAGGGGGAACCAGGAATTCAAATACCGCTGAAGGCGCCAGGCTTATCTCTCAGGGCACCATCATCTTCTTTACCATACCGTATCACGACAAATACAGGGAAGCTCCGGCAGTTTTGAGTAACGCCGATGCTTATGGATTTATGGCAGTAACGAAGATGGAGTTGTGAAACATGGCAGCTGCCATTTGCTGATAGAAAAGTGCTGGCACGGAAGAGGTTGATCGTGATGCCAGTGACTGCAGAGAGTAACTCGAGGATATGGTGTTGATGGATCTCGAGTCTGTCATGGATGTAAACCGGAGTAGCAAAACAGGTCGCTGCTGCCATTGACGATAGTGACTACTTGCAGGTGATGCTGGCATGAATGGAATAAAAGCTCGTGTTTGAGCTTGGCAGAAGAAACAATGTTGGAGTTCGATGGCAGCGATGGGGTTATGGGACTATGATGGCATTTGCAGCTACCATTGGTGATCGATTGCTGCTGACGGAAGAACAGAACTGAAGAAATAATGGCAGCCACTGCCATTGGAATGAACATGAAAGTGATGATGATCGAGAAGGTGTTGATGCTGTGACGAACGCGGAAGGTTTGGCTTACTACCATTACCAGAAACTGAGGATGGTGAGATGGCAGTGATGATTGATCGACGGAATATATGAAGAAGGAGCTGTTGTTGGAGCTGTGGGCTGTGAAGGAGCTCGAGTTTACAAAGAAAAAAACAAGGAACGAGTCTTAATGAAGCTGAGCGATGGCACAGGCAGTGATGATGCTGGTGACTGCTGAGAATGAAGGTGAGAGAATGGTTTGATGGTAGGACCGAGGAAGAACAACTAGATTATCTCGTTTGGCGGAGGAGTTCACGAGAAGTCAGGGATGAATGAGTTCGGATTGGATTAACATTTGGAAAGAGTTTCACAGATGGAAACTAGAGAAAGAAGTTATACCGCAGCTGTCACTGCCGTTGATCGATGGTGGAGATTACACGGTGATTAAAACGGTACGGATTGGAATGGGATGCACACTGTTTGGGTAGTATGAACGGAGGAGATTAAAACGTGTAAAAGTGGGTGCTTATCGGATTCGGAATTTGAGGACTTGAAGGCCTATATATAGCCTTGTTGCGGCAGCTTTGAGATATAACTTTTCATAGAGAAAAACACAATTTTTGGGAGAGAGAAACAGAAAATAAAAGAGAGAAGAAAGGTTCTTATTTCATATCTAGGGTTAACCCCATTAGGGGGAAACCAAGCTATTTTCTTCTTCTTCTATATATATTTTTATGGGTTTTAGTAAATCCATGTGTAGCTGAATTTTCTTGATTAAGGTATGATTTCAAAGTCTGGTTTATGAAACTTTAATTCTTTTTACAAGTTTATTTTAAGTTGATTTTTCTTGTCGATTGTCTCTATTATTTTTATCGTCTAAGATTACTACTGGGTTGTTCAACTGGCCATTTGAATTAACTTGGTAGTAATTCTTCTACTAGTATTGGGATTAGTGATACATGTAATAGTCACTCAGTTCCATACACAAGTAGTACATCGCAAAAGCCGACAGAGGGATTCTCATTAAGCAATTGTGTATAGAGATGACACTAGTCCCGTCATTCCAAAGATGAGAAATGGTGGGTTGTTCCTTTATTTTTGAGTGGACCTTACATCGCAGTTCACATGTTCTCCCCGCACACCTCGCGAATTATCATCCTTGGGAGTTTAAGTGGCCCGAGGAGACAAAAGAGGTATATTTCCTTTCTTCAATTTCGCTTTGCGACATCTTCTTCCTCTTTTATTTATTAACTTTCAAAAATTTTAGATCACCGTAATGAGAAAGAAATATAAAGAAAATCAAAAGCCGAGTACCACAGCGATACTTCGATCGCTCACGGATGAAGTAAGAAACATTTTCTTTTGTTATTTTAAACAATATTGTTGCCTCTGTTTCTTATCTTCATGCGTATGCGAAGGTTGAAGTTGAAGAGGCTGAAGCTGCGAAGGCTAAAGGCAAGGATAAAACTACTTTTCGCAAGGACAAGTCTTCTGCTCCGCTTTCTAAGAAACGGAAAACCCATCTCTCTTCTTATTGTAGTTCTCAAACAAAGTAGAACTCGACGAAGATGAAAATGAGATTGGTACTTCTTCTGCGAAGGAGAATCATTCAATCACCTCCGCTATGGCGCAATTGTCTAGTATATTCTCCGATTCTATGCAAGGATTGGGAGATGAGCATTTAACTGCTACTTGCGAAGCTCTCGCTAAAATTTGCGATGCCCCACTGCTGGAGGATAATGAGTCTTTTCGCGGGGTTTCCCGAACAGTGACTTCTAGTTTCTTAAACGCTCTGAATGCTTTGGTATGTTCGTATCCCTTTATTTCTTTGTGACTTCAATTATAAGCTTTATCTTAATCGTTCCCATATTTTCCTTTATAGTCTGGGAGAGCTTCTTTTGTTGTTGCCTCAGACCTTGAGAAAAGACACCACAGTCTTGAAAAGAAAAATTTGCAACTTAAAGAGAAGATCCGAGAACTAGAGGTTGAAGCTGCGACATCTCGCAAGAAAGATGAAAGAATTAAACAGCTGGAGGCTGAGCTTACTTCTCAACAGAATAGAGTATCTACTCTTCAAAGTGCAAATCAGCAGCTTTATGGTATAACAATCTTTACTCCTCAAATCCTTTTTACTTTATCATTTGCTTTTCTTTGCCTGACTTACTATTTTCGCAGACATATATAATCTCTCTGAAGAAGCCATTCTTCTCCATTCATTTCCCGAGCCCATGGATGATGATGTCCTTCTTACTCATCTCAATGAATCTCTAAGTAGTTCCTCAAATAAGACTAACCTCCTTCCATTAAAGGATCTTCAATCCAAATGTCATCTTTTAGAGATCGAGCATAGAGCTAGTTTAAGTTTAGCTAATCAATTTAAACGAATGTACCTTAATTCCCATAAGAAAACCAAAACCTTAAGGAAGAAAATTAGTAATCTCATAGATGAGAAAGATCGCATTACTAACAGAGGTGCACAGGCATTAGCAAAATTTCAAAAATCTCTTCTCGAAGTACAAATTGAACGAGATGAATCTCTTCGTCAGAATGCCATACTTAGTGAGCGAGAAGATCAAATTCGTTCGCTTCTTGTCATAAATAATGATGATGAATTCGCCTGGCTGCGAAGGTTCTAGATAATGCCGAAATAATTTAGGTATTGAAGTTAGCCTTCATTTTAAGGATATGATATCTGACAGAGAAGGTTGTTTATTATACTTTATCTTTCATTTCCGTAGCATTGCTATTAAATTGTTAATGTATTGTCATATGTTCTTCCGAGAAAATACTAAACAAGGGAAGAACTTGAGTCCGAAAAAGGACAACTCGCACAAGACTTTTCTCTTCGCAACAACAAATATTCTAAGTCAAGAAACAATTGCAAGCTGTTTATTATACTTTTCGCAATCAAACTATTGAGACAAGAAGAATGATCACAAGATTCCTCTTAGTTCATATCCTTGTCTTCGCGAGGATATTCCCGAAGATACACTTTTTTCGGAAATCTCCGAAGTGAAGCCGAAGAAGAATCTGGCGAGAAGAATGAAAATCTTCCATAAAGAAGAAGAATCTTCCAAGAAATAACTTCTTTTTCTTCTTTCCTTTCTTGTAATATCTGTATACATATCCTTTTAATCTTCCATTTCTATAAACCTTCAATGTGAATCTCTTGGATGAATTCAACTCTTATTTTCAACTTTTGTAAATTTATCCTTTATGCATAAATCTATCATATGAAGATGAATAACAAAATTTCTTCACATGCATTCCCATACTTGCCTCTGTTATTTATTTGCAGATGAGAGATTTATTTTGAAACTTATCATTGCGACAAGATCGCAGGATATCCTCATAAATGAAGAAATCTATTGATCTTGCCTTAACATTTCTTGTGTGGTCTTATTTTGCCTTCCTAATTAAAGGTCTTATTTTGCCACCCCTCATTGCGACAAAGTCGCAGGACGTCTTTACATTTTCATGCAATGACCCATTGACCTTGTCTTATCATTTCGTAAGTATTTTTGCCTCTCGCAAGATATTTTACTTGCGACAATATGACAGTTTAAATATTCTTGCGAATATAAAATCCCATGATATTGTCGTCTTTGCGACGTGATCGCAGGGACGTTTTTACACTTTCATGTAAAAACCCATTGATCTCGCCTTACCTTCATGTTAGTATTTTTGCCTCTTCAGATCATTGCACAAATATGACAAGTCTAAATTTCCTTGCGAAAGTAAAGCCTCATGACATTTGCATCTTTTGACACTTATCACCTCCCTAATGGAGGGTGCCGCCCTTATCTTCTCCCCGGTTGCCCCTTCAAGGAGGCGTACATCGGCCATACAAGACTAGCTCCTCCCATCCGGTCTTAACAACAACCAAGTTTTCGACCCTCTTATCCCTTACACCTATATGGTTTATGGTTACGAGACTGCACCCTAAGTGGAGTTTTCTTCGGGCCGAGTGCAGCGTATACCAAGACTTGCCAAGAATGGCCGAGACACTTCAAATGACCCAGGCACTCTTGGCTCAACCGTGTACCTCGGCGCCTTGAGCATACACTGACTCCTTGGAAGATATCCTCGGGCGTCCAACCAGGGTATAACCTTATATATAGTTGGAAATCCAAGGTATCTCTCCCGGATAGGCTTTTATGGGCCCCAAATTCCCATGACTCAGGCTTCAGGAGCGGTGTAACCTTCCCCCTGAGCCATGTCAAGAGATACCCCCTTATATGACGTACTTTAGGTCTTACATTTGCCTCTTGCGAAATATCATTCGTGAACTAGGGTGTACGCCATAAAGGTTCGTCCCATTCACTCACTCATTCATTTTTGTTAATTCAATTAATCATTCATTCTTGATAATCTTATGTTATTTTGCTTGCGATGATATCGCATAATTTTGCTTTGTTTGCAACATTTTCTTTTCAACTCTTCAATATGATTTTCATACATTCTTGATCGCGAGATTCTCGTACATTTCTTCTTCAATTATTATTTCTTCCTCCTACTTTTGATATGCCTCTGTCACTTAATTTTGATAACAACAACTATTCACTTCTTATACCTTTTGATCCTACTATTTTCTGCCTCTGCACCATTCAAATCTCTTAACGTTTCCTTTCCATCACAATTTTTCAACTGCCTTCATGCATTCACTTCGCAAAGTGTCTTCAACTACCTTTTATTCTTCTTGTCCTTGACGTGCCTTCGCCACTTAATCTTTGTCATTTCTCGCAATTATTCACTTCTTGCACCTTTTACTCCTGCTTCCCTCTGCCTCTGTATCATTAAAACCTCTGAATAATTCTTTTCCAAAGATGACTTTCAACCGCCTTCATATCTTCACCTCGCAATGTGTCTTCTCTTCTTATATTTATGCTATCTACCATCAATCTTTCTTTTCTTTGTTCCTCTTTTATATTCTTCTTCCATCCCTTCTCTTCTTTTTTGCGGCTCTCTCTTCACAAACTCTCCCACATCGATCTCATAACATTTTTCCCCTTCTATCCAATCTCCCTTTATAATTCCAACACCATTAGGATGGGGAAACTTTATACACCGATGATACGTTGACGCCACACCTGCAATTTCATGCAACCACGGCCTTCCGATCAATGCATTATAAGGGGACTCCACATCGACCACACAAAACAAAATATCGCTTGACAATCCTTGCAAAGGTATTCTCATGTGTACTTCTCCTTTGGGCTTGTTCGCGGTACCATTGAAACCATATATTTTGTATGTCGAAGGGATCAAATCTTCATCCTTTCCTCCCATAGTCTTGTAAGTATGGTAAAAAAGAATGTTGATCGAGCTCCCAAAGATCGATTAATATTCTATTTATCGCCCAAAGAATTTTCTCGCTTCATCATCTTCCCCATCAACAGGTTTTGGATTAATATCCAGTTTTACCACCAACGGGTTATCATGTATTTCTCTACCTTTGGGTATTTCTTCTGCCGAGAAAGAGATAATTTGCAATTGCCACTCTTTTAACTGCGATTTCCTCGCGATGTTCATTACCTCCTTATTATTAACATCCCTCGCAAAAACCCTACTGAGTACGTTATCATGAAAATCTTCAATGGTGCGATATGAATGAACAATGGAGTTGCAAAACAAATTTTTAGCTTTCGCCCCAACTTCTATCATGAACGTTTCTTTTCCCTTTGATGGTGGCGCGTAAATGTTGAACTTTCTCTTCGCTTTTTAAAAATGATTCAGCTTCCCCTGATCAATCATTCTAAGGATAATTCTTTTGATGTTTCGGCAGTCATTTGTCAGATGTCCATGAAAACGATGGTAAGAAAAGAATTCGTGACTTCTATCACCTGGTGGCGGTTCACTCCCCATGTTCCATGGTGCAGGTATATTCTCCATCAAGAGTATAGCTTCCCATATCTTCTCCACACTAGTATTTAGTGGTGGCATCTTGATTTCTTCCCATACTACTCTATGACGTCGTTGTCCTCCATGATAATTCTCGTTTTTGACTTCCATAGGTTTCTTGCGGGTGATCAAGTCTCGAATTTTGTTCGGGCCGCTACGATTGTAGTAGTTTCTTTCTCTTTCAAATTCTTCCTGATCTCGGCTTCCCATCGCTACTAATTTTGGCTGTCCATCATCTACCACTTTTTCTTGTTGCCCTTGCGAGGTACTCGCCACTGTTTGTATTAATCTGGGTAACAAACTTGCATTCGCAAAGACTTGAACTTGTATTCGCGATCGGGTACGATTCTACTTCATTTTGTCTTTCCTCCAAAGCAATATATTCCTCTTGCAATTCTCTCAATTCGGTCATCGTGATTGTATTCTTGACTCTGAAAACTTGAACATATAATAAGTTGGTTGCGAACATAGCATTTATGAATGATAGTATGAGGTATCTTTCATCCACCCATCCAGCCATTTCGCTACACATTGTCTTCCATCTTACAGTCAGATGTCTCAAGCTCTCGCCAACTCTTTGTTTTAGCCCAAATACATCTTCAATGCCAGGTCGCGAAGAGTTGTTACTTATATACGCCCCTAAAAATATAGCTTGTAAATGATTGAATGACGTGATTGTATTCCTTGGTAGACCCTCAAACCATTTCAACGCTTCTCCCGTTAAACTCGACGCAAAGTATTTGCACAATATAGCATCATGGTTTTCCCACTCGTAGCATACATCTCACGTAAGCCTTGATGTGTTGTACTCTGCACAAGTTGACCCATCAAAAATGCTAGTTAATGCCGGTAAGTTGCACTTTGGGGGTATTCCTCCTAGCTGCACTTCTAATGTAAAAGGATTTTTCGCAGCCTCTGCGATAGCTTCATCTAACCTGTCTTCTCCCTCCTTCTCTTCTCATTGTTCAATATTCCTCTCATCTCTCGCCAATTCTCGCAAAATTTGTTCATTTGCCTCGGATTTGAATTTATCGGTCTCTTTAATTCTCGCTTCCCTCCTTCTTCGTTCGTGTCTACTTATATTTTCTCGGTTCATTGCTCTCTTCTCTTCTTTCTCTCATGCGAGTTTCTCCCTCATCTCCTTCACAAATTCTCACACCATTATATCTCGTCATTTTCTCTTCTTGGCTGTCTATCAATTCTTTTTGTATTCTTTCATATTCTTCGTTGATATTTCCATTGTTGCGATTTCGCTCGCGCCTTCTTTCTCGATTGTCATGATTATTCTCGCCGAATCGCCTCTTCCAATTCCCGTTTTTCCATTTCTCGCTCTCAATCTTTCTCTCTCGCGGGCTAGACGCGCTTGTTCGCATAATGCTTTTCAATGTCATCTTCAATTTCCTTTTGTTTCCTTTGTGTTTCTCTCCCATGTAGTATTCTCCTTCCTTCTTCCTGATTTTCTTCATTAACTCGGGTTATTCTGTCCTTGAGGCTGCCTATTTTCTTGATTTCCATCATTTTGATCATTCACCAAAATATAACGATTCTCTACTAGTTCTCTCTCTTCGCGACCTCCTTCACCAAAATTTAACTCTCTTTCCAAATTTTCTTCATCAACGTTTTCTGCAGGTAATGTTCTTCTCGCGTTTTCTCTAATCGATCCTGATCTCGATCTGTTATTACTTCTTGATCTTCTATTTTGCAGCCTCCTATTTTCCATCCTTAATTCGTGGTTTTTCCTTGTTAAATTTGCGCGTTCTTCTGCTTCTAACTGCCTTTCTTCATGTATTGTCTGTCTCAACGTTTCTAATGCTGCAATTTCTTCATTTCCACGAATTGTTTCTCCCATCTCTTCTCGATTTCTCTCCTCCTGTCTATTATTTATCACTTGTTGCATTTCTTCTCTTCTTCTATAGAATCTGATCTCCATGTATGCACACTCACCCTATCATAATCTATTACTCTATTCGGCGCTGGTTGAATTGGTGGTTGAATTTGGCCTTCTTCTCCATTTCTTGTGTTTACTCTTGAGGGTTCACCTACCTCATTTCTCCTTTCTCCAGCCAATCTCCTACTTCTTCTTACGGTTGTTGGTTGTTCTGATGTTCCTCTTCTTCTAGCCATTTCTTAATTTCAATAATTTGCTAGAAATTGTATGAAATTCTTCTTTTTGTACTCAAATTCGTCCCTGTTTCTAGCGCATATGTAGTTGCAGGAAATCCCACACTACACCCCTTACTAGATTTTACTCAATTAACTCATTTTGAATATGAATTGCTATAGATTTTATTGATTATTTTTTTGAAATGTTCACAAAGGAAAATAGAACAGAGTTAAGAAAATTACAATCACTCCAAAGTTTCTCTCTCCTAATATTTTGCTCAACAATTCAAAAAGACCTCTCCTACAACGGATTTACTCAACCCTTTATATAGGGTATTACATAGTGGATGACAGCTAAGCTGTCCTTTATTTTCGGGAATGACTCGCAAAGCGTCGCAAGTATATAAATGTTTGCCTTCGCGACACTCCTAAATCTCGCCAAGTCTTCACACTTTTCTCATGTTCTGGCTGTCGTCATCTGATGCGTCATTGATTTTTCTACCTTGCGACTCCTTCGCAGTACTGTCATTTATATTTCTCGCGAAATATTGGTGTCGCGATATTCTGATCCTACATGCTGTGAAGTTTATATACCCTGCTAATATCTGCACTCCTGTGTACTTGATCTCTAACAACTGAGGTCAACAGACCCAGTTGACATTTATTGTGTTAACATCATCTTCTGCAATCTGTGTGTGATCTTGTGATATGTGACTGAGTTGTTGAGTAGCGGGATTTGTGATTAGCATTTAGCTTGTTGATTTTCAAACACACAACCCAGCACATGCTTCACCTTGAGTGAGCACATCCCTTTTACATGTGCACCTCACACATTTTTTGTTGATTTTCTTGTGCACCTGCCAATCTGGGCAGTGCATAAGTTGTGATGTGTCTCTCCTAAACAACATCATCCAGCTCCCCTGTGTGCTAGAATTTGTGTGTGATTACTTGTGCGCTGAGCTGCACATTACCCGCACTGTTCCCTGCCAGTGCTGTGCCATTTTGAGAGTTTTGTGTTTCTCTGTGCATGTGCATACGAACTGTGCTCTGCACAAACTGAAGCCCACACAACCTGTCTCGCACATAACCTGGGCTGCACATTTGCAGCAACACCAAGCACTCCTGTGTGCTTAAATCTAAAAATTGGGTTCCATTTTCTTGTATCATTTTTTTTCTCTGTGTTGATATGATTGGATGTATGTGTTATACATGCTTGATGTGTGCTAGGCTATGGTTGTTTCTTTTTGAGTTCAAATTGAGTTGCTAGATCATGTCAGGATTTTGGTCTGCAACTGGGGATCAAAACAAATCCATCAGAGAAATTGCTTATGGGCATGCCTCACAATATGAACCCCCCCACAGACCATGATGTCAATGACTTTAGGGAGTACTATGAACCTTCTCAGGGCCCTGACCTTGAATACACACACCCTAATCATTATGAGCACATGTGTCATCAACCGTCATGGGAGGTTGAACAATGCTATCCCCCAATGAACCCTTGCATGCAGTCGATAATGGAGAATATCAAACTCATAGAACAAAACAATGCTATTCTTGAATGGAAAGCATCGCATGATCATCCATATAGCAACATGTCTGAGTTTCCCTTGTGTAGTGAACCTTGTGCACAACCATGCAATGAATATTATTATGAAACAAGGGTACCCACTAGTGAAAACTCTCCTTCAGTTGAACAGCTTAACATGTTCTTAAGGATGAATCTCAATCATCTACAAAATGTAGAAAGAGAGTATGCCCATAGTCAACCCACTAATGTTGAATATGAACCTCACCTAGAGGAAAATGAGTTGACTGAAAACACCAAAGCTGTTAATAGGGATGAGTATGCATATTACTCAGATGATGACTATGATATGTTAGAAGAGCATGTGCATGCTGAAAATATAATGGAACCTTTGGGTTCAGAGACATTAAGCTTCTCTTCTGTGAACCCTATGAATGATGCTTCTTCTAATATTCATACATGTGATGCTGAATTGGGGCCTGTGCAATTGTTCACTGAAAATGAGCATGCTATACCACTTGTTTGTGACTTGGGGAATGCTGAATTTCTTGTCAACACCAATGATACTATGCATGAAAACAATTTTGACATGTCTGATTCCATGCCTAGGTTACAGCATGATGTTTCCTCTGATTTGCATATGCATGACACAAAGCTTTTGGATAATGATGAGTATGACATGGAGATTGATGAATTGTTTTATGCAAGTGAACATGATTTACCTAATCTCTTTCCTAAGCCACAAATTGAAACTCCTCCACCAAACCTAGATGTGGTTTGTAACAAAATTGCAAAACCAACTTTTCTGAGAATGCCTAATCTAGGATTGGAACTTTGTGCTTCCCAAGTCCTCTTGGACTATTTTGCATCAAAGTATAACACCTTTAAGGAGCCACAGTTGGAATATGTATGTCTGCCTGTTCTTAGCAAAACTCATTTTGAGTTAGACCTTGTGCATGATGTACCTTTAAATTTGTAAGATTTTGTGCTCACAAACACATCTGTTGACAAGTTTAGGTTTGGGGGAAAATCGTTCACATATGCAATCTTACATGCGCTCTCATGTTATATTTGTGTAAGGCTGTTGATGTCTCTGCATATTTTCTTTTGGGTTGACCCTCAACTCTTTAGATTATTGGTGTATGGTGAATTTTCCTTGTATATAATCCAGTAGGTCTTGTTAACTCTTCTTTCTTGAATCGGTTGAGTCTTCTTTTGTATATATTGTGCTAATCCAATAAGATCTTAGCTGAGAATGTTGGATTCTAGCCTTGACTAATGAAGCTCTAACCTTGCTCTGCCAAACATACAGAGTAATCTCTTCCCTTTTCTCTACTCAACATAGTTCTCTTGGTATGTGACTGTTTAAATTCTTATCATCTGTTGACACATTGAGGACAATGTTTGATTTAGGTTTGGGGGTGCATTTGCATTTGCATATAGAGTTTTTAGTCTTTTATTTCAAAAAAAAAAAAAAAAATCAAAAATCAAAAATCAAAAATTTCAAAAATTCAAAACTCTTTGTAAATATGTACATAAAAACCTCCAACTTTTAGAGATCTTAGAGTCACTAGCATGCTTCTAGCTATGTTTACATAGAGAGTCTGACCGAAATAACAGAACTTGGAAGTACTGGAGAACACAATCGGGTTTCTTAGTTGATTAGAGCGTTAAAGTTGGATTTAACCATACCGGAGGGCGAATTAGGTGCTGTTTAGATATTCGGTAGTAGAATTGTGATCACCCATAGTGGAGACTACCCATTTTATATCAAGCGAGGCACCGACCTTCATTTTTGTGACTTTCTAGAAAAGTTGTTAGAGTGTGTGTCACCGTACGTCAATTCCGGGTAGGAATGGTGAGCTACCCAACTTCGCACCACTTTCAGCACTATTTTTGATCTCTTGAGTGTTAATTTCGTCAATCATGAGGGTGACGTTTAAAGATGAAAACTCCTTCTTGTAGTTCGATTTGCAGTTAGCATCACTCTCTCTCCCTCTCAACAATGTCAACACATTCATAGAAACACATCATCGTCAGCAAACGGAGCATCATCAGAATATTTGAAGAAAAGTTGAGATAGTCCAAGGTTTACATGCAACAAAGGAAAGAAAAGAAAAGAAGATGAGAATTAGTGAAGTTTATGAAATCAAGACAAGTTGTAAAAAAAATTTATTGTTATTTTCATGTTCTAAAAAAAAAAAAAAAAAAAAAATTGTCAAGTTTTTGTGAAGTTCAGAAGTTCATCATCAATAGTTGAAGACCGAAGTTTGAAGACGTTTCTATGAATGCTGAGAGAGTGATATTAATTGCCGATCGGGTGAGAAGGTAAGTGAGTACTCCCATCCTTGCTAATGGTTGATTTCCTTTCTTAGAGATCATCAGAAAAAGATTCTTTTTGTCCACACTTCGTGGAGTCTCCGAAATTATTTCGGAAGGTTATCCTTCTCATCTTCAACGTGTGCGGGATTTCTCTCTTTATTCCCGCCCGCACACATGAGAGACTAAAAAGCGGCCTTTTTGAGTGCAATTATCATAAAACCCTATTGGTGAGGCAAAAGTCGAGGCTTGTGATCACTATCGAATCCGAATTCTTTCATATGGTATGGTTATTTTTCGCTCAAAGACTTAAGGATGAGAATGCGTTCTTTGGTAGTTCTAACTTCGTGTTACCAAAGATACGAAACTCTATGTCCTCATAGCTCCTTGGATGCTTGAGACTCTTTTACACTCTGAAATTGGAGAAGGTTTTGTGGGTACACCTCTCGTAAACCCTCACGAGACTACAACTCGTCCACTAGGGACACCTAGGGGTTTAAAGGCTTAGTGCATACGCTAAATGCATTCGAGAGACCAAATGACAAAGTGGTATAGTTAGGATTTCTTAATTTCTCGTTTCACTTGAGGACAAGTAAAATTCAGGTTTGGGGGTATTTGATGAGTGCCAAATATTGCATATTTCTACATCTATTTATTGGCATTTAACTCATCTTTTGTGCTCGAAATCGATATTATCCCGTTCTCGTGTTTTCTTTGTTTTCAAGAATAAATATTTGTACTAATTAATTTTGTGTTTTTAGGTAGTAAATAAAGCTCGGAGAAATTGAGGAGCCAAAGAGAAGAAAATTGGAGACAAGCGTCTATGGAGCAGAAAGCCAAAGCCCGCGCGCGCGCCAGTTGCAACCCAACAAGAGGCAACCCATTTACAAAACATGGGCTTGAGCTATCCAAGACCCGGCCCACGACCCGGATCCAAGCCCGTACCATTTGAGTCGTTAGATGTGCTCCATCTACATCCTACGGTCGCATCAACCCACGCATCGGATTACCCTAGATCCTACGGTCGCTCCTTCATGCGCATCAAACTTCGCTACACCCGCTCAACACCACAGCCACTTATATCTATTCCCATCGACCAAAACCTAATTTCTCTTCTCTTTCTTTTCTCCCCAACAACTCCAGAGAACCCATCTCCTTCCCCTTCCCCCGACCATACCAGTGGAAGACCAACATCACCACCTCCATCTCCTTCCTCAGACAGCAACTGCGACAGCCACCATAGTCGCCCACTCCGCACCCCTAGTTCTGCCCATCTCCATCTTTAGCTTCTCCCATACCTTAAAAGCTAGGGTTGAGATGGTTGGAACTATGGTTTTCTCCTACAGCTCACGCATGGCTTCCAGAGGCGAATTGGCAGAGGAGACAACCATTTCAGGGAGTAATGGTGAGTGGGTTTGCATTTAATTTCCAAGTTGAGTGTTAGAGGAGAACTTTGTATAAATAGGGTTGAGAATTGAGTGTAAAAACTCATGCCTGGATTAGCCAGAGCACAAACTTAGTTTAATTTGTGTTTGTTTTAATTATGTTCTAAGTTTCATTACTAGGGTGTAGATGAAACCCCTAGTTGTATGCTAATGTGATCAATGTTCATGATGTTCTTGATGTGCTTACACTGTTTTAGGATTGTTAATTAGCTGATAAATTGAATGATCCTGTGATAGATTGTACTGTAAGAAGACAATCTATACTAGGGGAGAATTAGTGAATTAGTTAATCAAAGATCCTCCTGAGACCTTCAATGGAAGGTACAAGACACAGTGAGAAATTGCTTGGCCTTAGCATAGAATTAGAAGGTTGATTCGATCACCCTAGTACTCTCAGTAACCTTTTTATAATCTGCTTTTGCAACTTAGTTACAGTCATAACAACAACTCAGTCGCATCGACAACCAACTTACAACTTTGTCACTTCTCTAGAAATCAGTTTAGAAAGCCTTAGATCAACTATACAGCCACTCCATTTCCCTGTGGATCGACCTGTACTTGCCACGCCTCCAACAGGCGTTGTGCACTTGCAGTTTAACACGTAGGCGAAGCTTCTTTTACCAGCCTACCATAGTACTGATGCATTGTTCAATAAGATGTAACCACTCATCACAAAAACCAAAACTTTTCATAACCTTCAAAATGAAACACTATTCTAATTCATCAAAAGCTTTGGACATTGAAAAAGAGGGGGTACAACAACCACACCCAATATTTCGCTTAGCAATCTGTATGGACAAACTCCAATATACTTTTTGTAGAATCAACTAGACAGTCAGACTTAATCTATAGAAAAGTATATCAAAGAGTTTATATCTAAATCTCTCAACTTGATCTTTACTCAAGCAAATAGAAATCTGCGAGTCTTTATAAAATAGAGATAACTTGGATGGTACCAAAGACCAATATCCAAGTGTCAATCAATTTAAATCAACAACCAAAAGGTCGTATATTCTAATTGATTGAACAAAGCACAACCTGTGATATTCCAATTTTATAAACAAATATAATGCGGAATAGAAATAACACAGATACCAGAATTTTGTTAACGAGGAAACCGCAAATGCAGAAAAACCCCGGGACCTAGTCCAGATTGAACACACACTGTATTAAGCCGCTACAGACACTAGCCTACTCCAAATTAACTTCGGTCTGGACTGTAGTCGAACCCCAACCAATCTCACACTGATCCAAGGTACAGTTATGCTCCTACATCTCTGATCCCAGCAGGATGCTACGTACTTGATTCCCTTAGCTGATCTCACCCACAACTAAGAGTTGCTACGACCCAAAGTCGAAGACTTTAATAAACAAATCTGTATCACACAAAAAAGTCTACGGTAATAGATAAATCCTCCTCCCATGAATATACCTACGAGTTTTTGTTCTGTCTTTTGATAAATCAAGGTGAACAGGAACCAATAACCTGGACTTATATTCCCGAAGAACAACCTAGTATTATCAATCACCTCACAATAATATTAATCGACGCAGCAAAAAAAAATAATTGCGGAATCACAAACGATGAGACGAAGTGTTTGTGATTTCTTTTCTATCTTGTCTATCAGAGATATAAATCTCCAGCCAATTATTCCAATTGTACTCGTACGATAAAACAGAAAGATCAGATCACACAACTACAAGAAAAGTAATATCGGTCTGGCTTCACAATCCCAATGAAGTCTTTAAGTCGTTAACCTGGTTTAGAGAAGAAAACCCAAGGTTAAAGGAGAAACGACTCTAGCTTATGCAACTAGTATCACACGTAAGGTGTGGGGATTAGGTTTCCCAGTTGCTAGAGTTCTCTCTTATATAGTCTTTCACATCAGGGTTTGCAATCAATGTTAGCTTAGTAACAAAGCATTCAATATTCACCGTTAGATGAAAACCTGATTAGATTCAAGCTAATATTTCTCAACCGTTGGATCGAAACCTTAGCTTGTTACACACAAATAAAATGTCCAATTTTGGGTTTATGTAACCGTTCCCAAACATTGACATTTGTTGGTTCAACAATAGTTAACCAAATGGTTATCCATATGAGCAATTTCATATCAACCATATTCTTCTTCACCATAACTAGTTCAAATGACTCAAATGAACTAGTTAGAGAGTTTTTCAATTGCTTAGATCTTATGTAACTACACAAGACACAATCGAAGCAAAAACGGTTTGATTCACTCGAATCAGATCATGAACTTTATAGCAACGGTTTGCTAAAGCATTCCTTAGTTTATATAAACATGAGTTCAAGAACAACCGATTTTAGATATAACCTACTCAAGTTCGCAGACTGGGTTCGCGGACTTAAGCTCACAGAATGAGTTCACAAACTCTAGCAGAAATTTTAGGGTCGAGAACTTCTGCCAGTTCGCGGACTTGGCTCACGCCACATTCCGTTTCTCTTGATCAACAAAGTTCGCAAACTTTGGTTCAAGGAATAAGGACTTATACATATATGTGTTTCCACAACAATGCTTATATCCTACCAATGGTTATGTAATCTAAACTCTCATTTCAATCATTGAAACATTCTCAGAGGACGTTATATAGCCGTTATTCACAGATCATTTTTCGTCAGAGCAATTTTCAAAGTGATTGAAACATAACATGACATTCGTCAATTGGTAAAGATGAATTTGGCTAAAGCGAAAGCTTACCAACACATATTTCGAGAAATAGATAGGCGAGTTAAACTCGACTCGAAAATGCAAATGTGTATAATGAAAGTATATATATCAAAACGACTTTTGTCTCAAGAATAGGAGATAGAGTAAATAAACTTTTGAGTGACAGAGAAGTTCAAGTCTCCACATACCTTTTAGTCGATGAAGTTCCACCAGTTCCTTGAGTAGTCCTTCGTCTTGTATGATGATTTCCATGGAGTCTTGAGCTCAACTACACTTTCTATCCTAGTACGAGACCTTTAGCTATAATAGGCTAGAAATCAACACTTATAGTTTTGATCACTAATATTGAAAAACATGCTTGAGATGGCAACGCATGCGAGTTCGACCGATCAACGCTCTAACAATCTCCCCCTTTGTCAATTTTAGTGACAAAACTATTAATACATATGGAATACAAAAAATAAACAAATTAACTTTTGTAGCTCTTATTCCACATGCCTAATCTTCAACATTACTCGAAATCTTCGTCACTTCCAAGTACTCCAATGATCCCAAAGGTTGTAAGTTTAGCGTCATCGTTGTTGAAAATCCGTAGCTATAACAACAAGAAAACAAGAGTTCTCAATCATTGTTATACAGTGTCATAGTATCATTACACAACGTCAAAGTCCAATTGTATCACAACTTCAACAACAATACTATGCTGATATGTATCACTCCCCCTTTGTCAATACTCCATATCACATGGAAACCACTCCCCCTTACATAATGATCCGAAAACCATATGTATTTGTAGTGTGAACTATATATTAATTCTCCCCCTTTTTGTCAATAAAATTGGCAAAGGTACAAGAACGGGATCCTAATGAAATTTCCGAAAGAGACATTTCATGACCAAAAGAAAGAAACACATATCATCTTATTTAGATGCAATCATAAAGCCGAAGCTAAATGCATTCATCAAGGAGTTTAAAGATACAAGACAACCCCTATAATATTCCACAGCCGCACTCCCAACAAAGATTTGGCAATTAAGCACAAGTTCAAAAAGAACTCTCCCCCATAATATGTCATTCCCGAAAGAACAACAAGAGCGACCTTAATTTCGAAAGAAAAGAAGGATTTCTTTGGACATAACAAATCACATACAAGTATGAATTTGAATCCAAAATACTCAATTAAATTAACCACAAGAAGTTCATGATTAATTTGATCGATAATGCTCAACACAAGTGAACTTATGGAGTCTCAAAATACTCAATTAGATTAATCACAAGAGAACCCATAATTAATCTAATCAAAATACACAACCAAACTAATCACAAAAGTAATCAATTTAATTGGTCATACTCGACATAAGAGAATCTATGGAGCAATGACTAAGTTAATCATGAAAATAATCAACCCAGTCAAAAACGCTCAAACATAAGAAGACTTATGGAGTTATAACTAAATAAACAAACAAGATGATTAATTTAGTTCAAAAATGCTCGACATAAAGTACCTTACGGAACAACAACAAAGCTAATCATAAAATAATCAACTTGGTCGTTTAGTGCTCAACATAAGACACATTACGGAGCCTCACAGTAATACATTAAATATGGATCAGGGAAGATCAATTACTGCGGAATACACAAGGATTCATTCTATTTTCCATCACCATTTGCACAATGACAAACAATAGACATAATACTTGAAAACAAAAGATTTTAACCTATCTTGCGTCAATAATTGACAATATAGGCTTAACTTTTGTATTTGTCAAAAGTCCACTCATTCCTTTATCAACATATGAATATCGACTTATGAAAGACTTTACTTTTGACAAGATATGGGACAATCATAGTTCACGGACGCAAACACACATAGCCCATAACAATTGTAATATATAAAACCATAAAGATTAATAGTGCAAAAATCATCTTCCAAACAAATTTAGAGTTTAAAACAATAAATCTAAACACATGAATATGAAAACGTTGGACATAGCTATGTGTAATCACAATAATGGCTATTCCAACCTCTAGTTATTCTTCTAAACAAAAACAGAAAAATAGAAGATTTACTAGGCAAACTTTAAAAAAAAACAGACTTTTATGCCAATGTCGAACACGAACTGAAGTCATATAGACGGTTCTGGATCCTCATGAGTCTTGAGATCGTTGAACTTGTGATCGACATCATATACTGCTTCTTTAGAAAAGATATCTTCATTGATAAGGTCTTTAATTTGTGCTTTCATGAGACCAAGGTCAGACGTAACCTTTTCCAACTCAGTTCTTAACACATTAAGACTTTTCAAGGTATCAACAAGTCTGCAGCTTTTTCTTCCTTGTAATATTTAAGAAAGTCATGAACCACTTCAAAGAGATCATCTCCTCTTTCTCGACATCCTCATGTGTATAGGAAAAGTAACATGAGGCATTGGGATGATCATCTTCAACAAGAGTTCTTTTCTTCCTCCCTTTAGACTCAAAAACAATACCTTTAGCAAGAAAGCCTCTAGCGAAACCACAAGTTTGTGAAGAGGAAATCATTCTTGACAGAAACACAATAACCCAGAGTATGCAAACGTGACTCAAAGGTTTGGTATTTAATGGTTTCTTAGGGAAGAAGGTTTTTATGGTTTTCAAACTGTTGACTCATGATGGTAACGCGTGTACACATACGAATACAACATGACCCACAAAGAACAAAACAAAAAAAACTTTTTGCTACATAGGACTTCGTAAATGTCTCAATAAATTTCTTAACATTAGTGAAGAATTTTAGAGCACAAATGTAGCAGACCACCTAATTGCAATAAGACTTGCATTAAAAGGAGAGAAATGATAATAGACACTACAAAAAAAAAAAAGGCAAAATTGTCTGCAGACACTATTTTGGCTATAAACGATAAGAGGATAGCTCAACTAAGCAGAACACAAAAAAAAAAATGCCACAATATACCTAACTCTTACACATCTTGCTCAACAGGTTTTTTATGAGCAAGTTCTTAATCCTTGTGATTAATTAGCACAAGTATGAGCTCTGAGCTCATTAAAAGAATTGTGTTTATGATTGAGTCTCTTTTTCCTTCTGAATCTAGAGAGAGATCCCTTTTTATGTGAGAAATTATCATAAAACTTACTGTCATCAAAATACGAGACATAATTAGAGTTCTTACCAGAAGAATTTTGACTTGAGGAGGATGACAACCTGTCGACGATTTCTTTATATCCTTCAATTATCTCCATCAGGTTATTTCTCACATCATCAATTTTCCTTCTTTCTTCTGGGATTTCATTCACATCAAGATTAAAGTTGTTTCCAGAGGAATTAACTTGATCTTCTCTCAGGCGATTCTTGTTAAGACTTCTATTCTGCTTCAGGACATTTGAGGAACTCATTAAACTGACCTTCCTGGTAACATACACAGGATAAGTACGAAAACCAACTGGTTTAGACATACGAATGTCAGTTACACCTTTGAGAATCAATTCTAAGGTTTGTTGAAGTTGAACCAAGGAGGTTTTATTCAACCTAGAATTTCTCTTTTGTTTAGAAGAGCCTTTTGCATTGCAAAAGAGGCATACTTTCTGATCACAAGAGTGATTAGACAAAGTAGTCTTAACAACCTTGTTAGGAGATTTCTTCCTTCCATGTGATATGGAACACCCTTGATCAACGGGAAATTCAGACACATTTTTTTTGACAGGAAGGGATTCCGATTTGACTTTTGGAGCTGGAACGTTTTTAGTCGTAGCAGAAGTACTTGGTATATTAGACTGCTTAGAGCATCCTTGAATAGAAAGTTTCTTCAAGCGATGTTCTATTTCCGCGGCATCCTTTTTGAGGCTTGCCTCGAGAACCATACGGGAGGAGTGATCCTCGGTATTTTCTTTGAAATTGCAGTCCCTTATTACACCAAGGAGATTATTGACATGATGTTTTAATCGATTAAATCTACCAGCTTGAAGTCTAGCAAGGTTTATAATCAAATCACTATCTTTAGCTGTTTCCCATTCATTTAGAGAGATAGACTCTTTTGAAGCGTAATCGGAAAAACATATGTCGCAGCCTGTCTGTCTTGTTTGAACACAAGGTTCGTCTATATTTGAGATTGAAGAATCTTTCTCTTTAATAGAAGTAGACGAGACAGAGTTTTTATTTCTGGTGACGCGTTTATCGGAGATAGTATCATCCATCCTCAGATCACTACAAACACAGACTTGTAAGGTCTTGAACGTGTTTGCCTGCTCTGATACCAATTGAAAAAGCGGGGGTACAAAATCCACACCCAATATTTCGCTTAGCAATATGTATGGACAAACTCCAATATACTTTCTAGAGAATCAACTAGACAGTCAGACTCAATCTAGAGAAAAGTATATCAAAGAGTTTATATCTCAATCTCTCGATTTGATCTTTACTCAAGCAAATAGAAATCATGAGTCTTTATCAAATAGAGATAACTTGGATGGTACCAAAGACCAATATCCAAGTGTCAATCAATTTAAATCAACAACCAAAAGGTCGGATATTCTAATTGATTGAACAACGCACAACCTGTGATATTTCAATTTTATAAAAAAATAATACATAATATAAATAACACAGATACCAGAATTTTGTTAACGAGGAAACCGCAAATGTAGAAAAACCCCTGGACCTAGTCCAGATTGAACACACACTGTATTAAGCCGCTACAGACACTAGCCTACTCCAAATTAACTTCGTTCTGGACTGTAGTTGAACCCCAACCAACCTCACGTTGATCCAAGGTACAGTTATGCTCCTACGTCTCTAATCCCAGCAGGATGCTACGTACTTGATTCCCTTAGCTGATCTCACCCACAACTAAGAGTTGCTACGACCCAAAGTCGAAGACATTTAAACAAATCTGTATCACAAAGAAAAGTCTACGGTAATAGATAAATCCGTCTCCCACGAATATACCTACGAGTTTTTGTTCCGTCTTTTGATAAATCAAGGTGAACAGGAACCAATTGATAACCCGGACTTATATTCCCGAAAAACAACTTAGTATTATCAATCACCTCACAATAATCTTAATCGACACAACGAAAAAAGATATTGCGGAATCACAAACGATGAGACAAAGTGTTTGTGATTTCTTTTCTATCTTGCCTATTGGAGATATAAATCTCAAGCCAATTATTCCAATTGTACTCGTACGATAGAAACATCAAGATCGGATCACACAACTACAAGAAAATTAGTATCGGTCTGGCTTCACAATCCCAATGAAGTCTTTAAGTCGTTAACCTGGTTTAGAGAAGAAAACCCAAGGTTAAAGAAGAATCGACTCTAACTTATGCAACTAGTATCACACGTAAGGTGTGGGGATTAGGTTTCCCAGTTGCTAGAGTTCTCCCTTATATAGTCTTTCAAATCAGGGTTTGCAATCAATGTTAGCTTAGTAACAAAGCATTCAATATTCACCGTTAGATGAAAACCTGATTAGATTCAAGCTAATATTTCTCAACCGTTTGATCGAAACCTTAGCTTGTTACACACAAATGAAAAGTCCAATTTTGGGTTTATGTAACCGTTCCCAAACATTGACATTTGTTGGTTCAAAAATAGTTAACCGAATGGTTAGCCATATGAGCAATTTCATATCAACCATATTCTTCTTCACCATAATTAGTTCAAATGAATCAAATTAACTAGTTAGATAGTTGTTCAATTGCTTAGATCTTATGTAACTACACAAGACACAATCGAAGTAAAAACGGTTTGATTCACTCGAATCGGTTCATGAACTTTATAGCCACGGTTTGCAAAAGCATTCCTTAGTTTATATAAACACGAGTTCAAGAAAAACAGATGTTAGATATAACTGTTTGTGGGTGAAAATGGTTTCTGCTGATTTCGGTAATTTCGGGTGTGTGGGTGAGAAACGAATTTAAACCCTAAATAATGTACTTCAAGGGAGTAATTTAGATTCGAGAGATCAATCTGTACAAGTCCGGCCTAAACCAAGAAATAGCCGTTCCAGACTTGCTTCGGTCACAAAGTGGAGGAGAATGGGTTGGTTTTGGGAGGGAAGCAAGGAAAGTGATGAGACCAGAATAGTTGATTCTGAAGAGTAGTTGTGTTACGACTTGTATCAGAAAGTGAGAAGCTAACGTATGAAAAGCTAGCAAACGTTTTCTGAGTGGTGTATGCTCCTGACTGAACTTGTTGTTCGGTGGAAATAGGTAAGACCTATTTATACAAGTCGAAGTGAAACGTACTCTGGTCTCATTAAGGAATGGAAATATGGGTGAGTAAATGGGAGGAGGTGGTAACAGTTAACGCATGGAATTGATGTTCCATAAAACCGTTAACACATGGAATTGATGTTCCATAAAACCGTTAACGCATGGAATTGATGTCCCATAAAACCGTTAACGCATGGAATTGATGTCTCATAAAAGAGCGTTTCACCATTAACTCCCTGTATTTACTAACCGCCTCATCCTTATGACACTTCCTTACGACGGGGGTAGTGTACGCCGCACGCCGTAGACCGCCAAACCAATACCCAAAGAGGATCCCCCAGTTTGTGATATGTGTTGATGTCTCGAATGTTTTTTGTAGAAAACATGTAGTATATTGTTGTTTCCTGGCAAGTCGATCTTGGGAGACATGCTTGCTTGGTGACCTTCGACGGTTGAGATTTTGCATCTTAAGAGGAAAGGTAGCCGTTGATCGTCGCACGCTTCCGTTTGTTGGTGGCCGCATAGGGAAGGCCAGCATGGTGGCGCAGCTACGTTGGCATGGCATGGTTTGGCGTGGCCAAACTTAGGTTTTCGGGCCACAGGTTACCTAATGCGTGTCGTAACCACAACAAATTAGTGAATATTTTTCCACCTAATTAACAAGTAATATAGTGTAGTCAAGTTCGTTCCCACGAGGAGCAAGAGTTTTTAGTTGTAAAATTGTCACAAAAAGGGAGGATTTTGGTTTTAGATTTTAAAAACAAAAGAAAGTAAATAAAGCAATTAAAAGTTTAAGTCGAAATCAATAAGAGAAGTTAGATCAAGGAATCGTTCTTCGTTGCAAAATAATGATTCAAGTTATGTTTTTCATCCACATGTTATTAGTCACAGATTATTACCAACCGTAGGATAGCAGGTTCGCTTAGCTAGCCCCAAAATCCCTTGTTTCACTGAGTAACAGGTCCGCTTTGTTAATAGATTCTATTCAAAAGAACCACCTTGAGGTTCGCTTAAAAGATGTAATTCCCCGAACGCATTAAGATTTATGAATTTAGGTTTAGTACTAATAGTTAGACTTGGTTTGCTTGGTCCACTTTCTAGCGTTGTTTTTACACACAATTGCTCCATGGAATCCCTCCGCAAGGTCTCATGTTTTCTACTTGTGTAAAGTGTCGAGAACGATTACGTATTCCCTAACTTATACTAGATTTAGGTTGAGTTAACAAATCAATTTAGCGTGCACTCTAAACAATCTATCAATCAACCATGAATGTATAAACATTCCTATTAGTAAAAACAAACGATAATCATGTGAAAACTTCGAAGTAGATTTAAAACAAAACTCAAAACATGTCAAGAACTAGGAATTCATCCTCAATCAATAAGAAAATTAGCTACTCATGTTTTTTGAAATTCACACAAATAATTAAAAAGAGAATGTTTGAAGTTCACACAAATAATTAAAAGAAGAATTTTGAAAAGCAAGCAAAAACACAAGTGTTGTGTGTGTGTAAGTGTGTGTAGAGAACTTCTCTATTTATAGGCTTCAATTTCCTTGCAATCCTCTTAGGAATAGAATCCCTTTTCCATTATAAGTCTTCTTTCCAAGTTCAACTCTTTCTCAAATCTTCCATCTCCTCTTTCCAAATTCAAGCCAAATTCTTCGTCCAATTCCAAGTCTATGTCTTCATACCCATGAGAAATACTCACAAGAAATTTATAACTTTTGGGTCGCCGAAAATTCACTGGTACAACCGAATCTGCCAAAAACTCCTGCACGGTCGCCAAAATCTTCTACTTCGGTGAAGGAATATTCCATCACACTTCCGTTAAATATAATGGTCAATGAGGTCAACTGTTAGTCTTGGGGTCAAGGGAGGAGGAGTCAGCCATCTTGAGTCAGCTTCTCAATCAGTCTGTCATTTAGCTGAATGATCTGATTACTGAGTTGGGTTTCCTGAGTCACTGAGCTGACTCATGTGAATGGAATGCCAGCCGAGTTCTGGCTGTTTCTCGGTCATTTCCAGGCCAATACATCTATTCAAGCAATTGACCATTTCTTCATTCCCTATAATAGCAGTTCATCTTCCTTTCTTGCCTGTAACACCACCAAAACTCATCCATGATCCCAAAATCCAATCTGACTGCAACCCAACAACACCAGCATCTCTCAATTTCAGTTCCACCATTTCTGACAACAACCAATCTTGGTAAAATGCAAACCCATCCATTCTTTCAATTCAAACAGCAGCGACCACTCACTTCGACTACAGATCAATCAACTTTCAATTTCAGCTCAAACCTTTTCTACAGAATTGCATTATCAACAACCCTGAATTCGTCTCTTCTATAGCATATCCTTCTTCCCAGCTTCTCGGATTCAGCCATAACTTCTCCACGAGATTATCAGCATCATCATCATCTCCGTCAATTCAATACCCATGTTCTTTCTCCTCTCTGACTGTAGCTCTGTTCGATTTGGATTCATCATCTTCACTGAAGATAACCCATCTCAATTTCAGCTTCAACTCCTTCTTCAGTTCAATCAAATTTCCATCTGCTTCTCAAACCCTAAATCACCTTCAACAGCACCACCAACCCATGAAACTCATCAGCTTTAACAACTTCGAACGCTAATTCTTCTGTTCTTGATCCCTCATCATTTATCCTCAATTTCGTCTCTCAATTTCTTAGATAGATCAACAGCAGCAACAACTCTCTCTCGGTTTCAGGTGTGGGAATGAATGAACGAAAATGATTGATAGAAGAGATTACTCTTCTCGATTTAGGGTTGGAGTTGGATCAGTACACCCCAGGATATGTGCACCCGATAATTACACCCACTCATAAATGATAAGGGTTACCTTGAATGACAGCCCCTTAATTAATTCTGGATGTATTTAGCACTTTCTTCCAAAAGAGTTGCCCCTTAACCTTGACTGGGCTCCAGATAGTGTTCGCCCATGAAATGATTATTTTGTCATTTTGGCTCAATTTGGATGATTTCTTCTTCTTTTTCTCCGTACGCCAAAGTACCTATAAAACTCAAAAACACGCGTAAAGTACATAATTTACAAGAAAAATAGCAAAGAAAGCATTAACTCTAGATAATAAATACGGTGTATTCTACACCTATCAAATTCCCCCACACTTAGACTTTGCTAGTCCTCGAGCAAATCAAACTAAAACTTACAACTTCAAAGTGTTCCAACGTCCCAAGCATCCAAAGAGCTATGAGGACATAGAGTTTCTGCATGCTAGTAATAAGAAGTTAGAAATACTAAAGAACATATTCTCATTCTTAAATGTTGAGTGAGAAATAACCACACCATAATGAGAGAACGCGTGTTTGAGAAGCGATCAATAAGCATTTCGCCTCGACTTCTCCCTCACCAAAAAGGGTTTTATGATAATTGCACTCAAAAGACGTACTTTTATGTTTCTCACATGTGTGCAGGTAGGAATGAAGAGAGAAATCTTGCGACACGTTGAATGGTGGGAAGGACAACTTCCGAAATATTTTAAAAACCCACATCTTTTAACATTTTGAAAAACCATTTTTTCTGACGATCTCTAAGAAAGGAAATCAACCACTATTATCGAGGATGAGATTACTTACTCACCTTCACATCCGATCGCCAATTATGATAACACCACTCTCACGGCATCCAATAGAAACGTCTTCCGTACTCGTCTTTATCTTCTTGGTCTTCGTCTTCGGCTTCAACTATTAATAATAAACTCTTGAATTTTGTAGATCCTTTTACAATTTGTAACCTTTTTCCTTAAAATCCTCGTCGCTTGAAACTTCCTTATAGATTTTCCTTCCCCACGGCTTATTAAATAAATAAAAACAAAAATTCCTCTTGTCATCATTTTTTTTTTTCATTTTTTTTGTAAATCAAGACAAGAGAAACAAAATACAAAACAAAGTGAAATAAAACAAACCGTGGCCTTGGGAGAAGTATTTTACCGCTTGATTCTTCACAACTTGTATCGTCTCGAAATCATAAACTTCAATAATTCTCACCTTTTGATTTCCTTTGCTCTCGTAAATAAGTCTTCATACTTGGATATAGAATTACCTCATTGTATTGTAAGTCTTCAACATATATGTAAAATCCGCTCATTTGTATGTTGCTTTACTTAAATTTGAAATTTGCTCTTTTTCTAGTTCCGTTGCTTGTAAACCTTGAACTGCTTCAACTTTCCTTGTAGATTTTGATGTCTCTCCTTGTTGATGATGATGGTGTATCTATGGAGCCGTTGTTGTCGAGAGAGAGAATGGTGCTAACTGAAAATTGAACTACAAGAAGGAGGTTTTCATCCATAGACGTCACCCTCATGATTGACAAAATTAGCACTCAAGAGATCAAAATAGTGCTGAAAATTGGTGTGAAATTGGGTAGATCACCATTCTACCCGGAATCAACGTACGGTGACACACACTCAAAAGAAAGTTTTTTTAGTCAGCTACAAAGAAAATTTGGTCGGTGCCTCACATGATATAAATACGGGTAGTCTCCACTAATGATTGATCAACAACTCTAATAATGCATTTCTCCCTGCTCCTAATTTGTATCACCGGCATGATTAAATCCATTATTTAACACTCTAACAAGTAAGAAATCCGAATGTAGTTCCCTAACACTTCCAAGTTCAGTTATGTCGGTCAGAATTCTCTATGTAAACATACCTAGAAGTATGCTAGTGACTCTAAAATCTCTACAAGTTGGAGGTTTTATGCAATTTTTTTTATTTTTTTTTTAAGAAAATGTTTAACCACTCCCCCACACTTAAACCTTACATTGTGCTCAATGCAATTGAATCGTCCTAGTAGAGTCAAGGTGGGAAATCCTAACATGATATGTAAAAAGAAAAATAAATAAACAAAACAAAAAGCAAAAGGATAAGAAATACAAAACCTATGGGTTGCCTCCCATTTAGCGCTTGGTTTAACGTCGACGACCCGACTTGGCTCTTGTAAGATTCATTCCCCATATACTAACAATCTGAAAATTTTGGGATCCACCCATAGTACATGTTTTGCAAACAATAACTCCATACAAATGTTAGCACAAGAAAACAATAGTGAAATTATCGCTCGATAGAAATTTCCCCCACACTTATTCTTGTCCACACTCGGAAGTGTATAAAGAACATAGAATTTGGGAACTTCCATGTATTCCTCTTGGCAAACCTGCATAGTGTTAGCATCAAGTGTTTCCAATGGTGGATATCTAGAAACAAAATCATCCAAAAATACTTTCAAGCACATACATTCAAACCAATAATAGGTAAAGGAGAAGAATCAATATGCAAAGGGTTAGAAAAACCTTGCACAATCTCTTGTTTTATGAATACTCTTCATCCTTAGAGAATTCATGTGAATTACTTACCTCTTGTATATCGTGGTCCTCTATCAAATCTTGCAACCATTCGTCGTTATTGTCTACCTTAACCAAAGTCTTGGCATCATTAAAATCATTGACAAGTTCAATTGGGTCTTCCACAAAATCAATCAATTTGGTTTCATCCTCTAGCATCATCTCTTTAACATTCTCATCATCGGAATCGGGCCATTCACTAAAATGATTTTCATCGGTATAAATTGTAAGATCTTCTTGTGAGGGTGTTACACCGTTTGTAACAATAGGTAAGTCACACCCAATCTCCTCTTTTTGAATAGGTGAAGGATCGTTATTATGATCCGGAGTTGGAATAACTTTATCCTTGTTACAATAATTTTCATAAGGTTCAAAATCATCATCGTAACCCATATAATAACGTTTTTCACGCTCCATTCTTAAAGCTCTTTTAGCTTCAAGAATTTCTTCATCCGATGCTAGGCCTTCATCGATCAATTGATAGAACCGTCTTTCAAGTTCCCTCAAACTAGGTTGCCTTACACCAAGGAGATCACGCATAGATTTAGAAGCATAACTATCCTCCCCTCCTAGTGATTGTTCACTTACATACCTGGTAGGAACTTAAAGGTGTCTTTCCTACGTATTACTGCAAGTGCACAGGCCTATTGGAGGCGTGGCAAGCACAGGTCGATCCCACAGAGAAGTGGTGTGTGCTTAAGTGATCTAAGAGCTTCTTCTAACTGATTTCTATCAAGTGACAAAGTTGTTTGGTTTAATGTTGTCGATACGACTAAGTTGAGATGGTGACTGTGACTCTAAACTAAGGTAATGCTAAGCACAATGTGTTGAAACTGAAGATTTTGTGACACTAGGGTGATCAATTCCACCCTCTGATCTTATATTAAGACACTGTAAATTTTCACCTTGTTCTACTGCCTTTCTTGAAGGCCTTAATTGGATAATTGATGACTAAATCTCCTTACCTACCCCTAGTATCACTGGTCTTCTTACAGTACCAGTGATCACAGGCAACTTTGGTTCAATAGTTCACTATTTTCCTAAGCAATATACACATTAAGAACAATTTGATAATCTACTTGCTCAATATTAAATCAAAGGGTTTCATTACACCCTAGTTTAATTGTTTAGAACATGATGCAGAAGTAAAAACAAATTCGAATTAAAATTGCAGAACTCAAACCCTAAAACATGCTGTGTAATTTCTCTCACATCAAGAACCAATTTATATCTCTCACCACACTGCAAACAATAATTAACTAACACCCAAACCTCTTTCTTGCGCTGAATCGACCATGCCGGGGTTGTTGTGGAAGAACCCTAACCATAATTATCTCTAACCTAGCTTCTAGGGTGATGAGAAGCTATGAAAGAGATAATTTGAGAGAGAGAGAGAGCGTAGCGGAGCAAGAGGTAGTGTTGATGGCGACAGGAGAAGGAGAGGTGGTGATGGATCTGCATCAGGCATGAGAAGAGAAGGAGAAGGTGAGGGTTTCTGAGCAGAGTTGTTGGGGAGAAGAAAGAGAAGAGGAAAGAAGAAATGAGGTGTAGTCGATGGGGTATAGGTATAGGCAACTTCGTTGTGAGGCAGGAGCAGCGGGAAGACGATGCGAAGGGTGGAGCGAGCGTAGGATGAAGAGGATGGAGATCTCAACGACTCAGGGTGATGTGCGGCTTTTGATGTTGAGCGGGAGCAGCAATCTTCGATGAGAAGGATGGAGCGAGCGTTGGATGCATAAGATGGAGATCTCAACGGCTCGGAATGGACGGGCTCGGATCCGGGTCATGGCTAGCTCAAGCCCATGTCCTGTAGATGGGTTGCTCCTTGTTGGGTTGCAACCAACGCTGCGCGCGGGCTTTGGCTTTCTGCTTCATAGACGTTTGTCTCCAATTTTCTGCTCTTTTGGCTCCTCAATTCTCCGAGCTTTATTTATTTCCTAAAAACACAGAATTAATTAGTACAAATATTTATTCTTGAAAACAAAGAAAATACGAGAATGCTGGGATAATATCTCGATTTCGAGCACAAAAGATGAGTTAAATGCCAATAAATAGATGTAGAAATATGCAATATTTGGCACTCATCAATACCCGTCATAAGGTTGTTGATATGTATGAGAATATCCATAAAGTCTGTTGACCGCGGTCGTAAGCGTCAAAAATAAATTACACTTTCTTACTACTCAAAATATAAATATAGCAAGGGCAAGAAAGGATCGATCCCACAGAGAGGTCTAGGTTGTCAAATTGTTTCGGTTCCCTATAAATAACACCGGTAGTTTTGTGATTTTTACAAACGAAAATAAAATAAAAGCAAATAAAGCAAAGCAAACAAATCAAATCAAGGATAAGAAAGTATTGGTTACGGATTTCGTTTTCATTCACAAACATGGTTTCACCACAATAACTAGAATTGATATTTTAATCTCAACTTTTATCAAAGACCCTAGAATACCTTGATCGCAAGAATATCCCGCAAACCTCCTCATGTCATCAACAAACACATTAAAAGATGCGAATATGAATTCTACCTAAAGGAACAACCTAACGTGTAAAAGCACTAATCAAGTTTAATTCCCTAGATGCATTAAGTTCAATGAAATCAGGCCAATCAAAGCAATCGAACGTGGAAAGCGCACTAATCCGATTTAACAAAGGTTATGGTTCACATATGATCATAAGAATATATCACTACAAACTATAATCATATTTATGCTACTTGCAATCCGGAATTATCACTTTTGCGTATAATAACCCTAATCTAGCAATAGAGATGAAAACAAACTCAATCGATTCGCGATTCGACTAAACAAGCATTCAAATCATGTAACAATATTCATGGTGAATCATAAACGATAATATGAGAGAAAACTAATTTATTGAATTAAAACCCATATTTGGAAATCAAACTTATTCCATAACCAATGATAAAACTCTAGCTCATATTCAAGGAGTTCATAACAAGAAGAAAGAGAAGTTTCATGTTTCTAAACCCTAAAACAAAGTAGAGGCAAAAAGAATAATAAAAGATATTGTGTTTTTGAGAAAGTCTCCTATTTTATAGCACCACTCCTTCCAAAATTAGGTTTTGTCTTCAAAGTCCATTAGTTAGAAGTCCACCAAGCCCACAAGTGAGAGAAACCCGTGTAGAAATTTTGTCCCAAAAACGCTCGCCGGAAAACTGGGTTTATGGCCGGAATTCGGCCGGAAGTTGGCCGGAAATATATCTCAGGTGGCCGGCAAAGTCCACCCGGCCACCGGTCAACGGGTCAGGACCGAGTCATCTCGGGTCAACACCGAGTCATGGAGAGTCGGGTCCGGTCAACTCGGTCGGACCATGACTCGGATGTGAGTCACCAGTACTTGAGAGCTAATCGGGCTCTGCTGATCCGAGTTATTTGGTTTGCTGTGCCAAGGCAATTTTTGCAAAAGCCAAATTCTCGTGTTGCACCGGGATGGTGCATCACCACTTCAATCCCAGCCATAATGGCTTGCACACTTCCCTTGTAATCTGCAGTATCAGTTCCATTCCATCACTAAACTTCAACAGCCAACAGCTCCAGTCTTCCAATGCCTGAACCACCTCCAGCTCTAGCTGTAGCACCATCTTGCACATTACTAGCACCTGAAACAGCTGCAACTCCATCGAGCCAGCCTTAACTTCAGTGCACAACCTCTCTCACACAGCCCATCAAATTCCCGGCTTCCCCCGCAAACTCACACATTCTGCAGCTCCACATGCCTACAATGCCATCTCGAGCTTAATCCAACCTAGCACCAGCTCTAGCTCACCAAGACCAGCCAATACCACCACCATTTCCTAACTTCGAGCTCATTCTTCATCTCGTATTTCATGTTCACTCTTGAACCGCAGCTGCAACATCGGCCCTATCTCCAATCAAGCTAACCGCACCTCATAGTCTCAATTCTACACACTTGCACAACCCCTCGCATCGGACTTGCAAACTCGCGTAACCCCATGTAGCAGCTACCAACAATTACTACTGCAATATCACCTCAAAGCTACCACCACTCCACTTCCACAGCAATACCACCACAAACACCATCCATTTCGGCTTTCCCTTTACTGATTCTTAACTGCAGTCTCCTTGACAGCTATATCTCGTTGCTCAAAGATCACCACCAGTCCTATTTAATCACGAGATCCTGCTATTTCAACCTGTAATGCCACATTCCAAACCACACCATTCATTGCACAAAGATATTCTCACTTGCAACCACGATTCCCCTAAACTTCCGGCAACACAAACTCGTAACCTCCTCCCTGTAATACTTGACCAAGACTCTTGGTTTAACTCCATTAATATCCGAGTTGCACTCCCACTGCCACACAACAAGTCTGCAGCTCCATCTCCAACTCTGCAGCAATGCCATGGCTCCAATGTAAAATGCCACCAGCTCCTTTTCAGTGCATCATCCTAGTACCCTGCGGTTCCAACTCCACTTAACTTTGTTGCAAGACCACCTCATTACACCATAAATCCTTGCTACTTCAACATCCATCTGAGCTCAGGAATCCACAATTCCCATCACCTGCAACTTCAGTTCTTCTTCATCTTTCCATTCATGTCTTCATTGCAGAACAATTTCAAACCCATTTCCATTCTCAACAGCCTCGACAACATCCATTAAATCCCTGGCAGCAAACACAGCTCAATCTCCTATAATTCCACCAGAAATACAACCAATTCTTCAATTTCTTCCTCAGCATAACCACCATTTACTTCATCATCTGAACCCATGAATATCACCATCACAATGAAACCCTAACCTCAATTCCACCGTCTATCATTGCATGTTTCTTCATCAAAAACCCATTCAATCGCTTCCATTTTCTTCCCCATTTCCTTTAGCAAATTCACCACCAACACCAGCTTGTAGTTCTTCATATAACTCATCCATTTCATCTCAAACTCGGCTTCTTGATTTCACTTCCAATTGATCAAACCGCAACAGTAAACCCTAACTCCTTCAATCCCTGGCTTGAATTCATCTCTGATTTCATTCGACAGCACCTGTGTAAGCTTTCACCAGCAAATGACTCTCTTGATTGTACAACAGCAACCTCCAATTCCTTCTCTGCTTCTTCATCTCCTCAACCTCTTGAACAAATCAACAGCAGCAATGGCTGCTTCTCGCTGTAGCTCTCAGATGCAAAGTTATTGAGAGAATTGTTCTCTCGAATTAGATTTTTAGGGTAGACTGGATAATGACACCCGGTCACCCCTGATAAGGGCTACTCAACTGGTGACCCCCTAACCATTGCTGGCTGCCTTTTAGTATTCCTCCCAAAAGAGATTCCCCTTAACTTTGATCGGGCTCCAGATAGTGTTCGCCCCTGAAATGACAATTTTGCCCTTTTTACTCCGATTGGTTGATTTCTCCATCTTTTCCTCCGCGCGACTCCAGAGTACCTAATAACTCAAAAACACGCGTAAAGTACATAATTCACAAGAAAAATAGCAAAGAAAGCGTAACTACTAGATAGTAAATTAGGTGTTTTAGACACCTATCAGATTCCCCCACACTTAGACTTTGCTAGTCCTCGAGCAAATCAAACAAAACAATAAAATACAACAACTCCGTGTCGTCGAGGCTACGGTCACTTTTAGCATAAATAACAAGCCTTTAAACCCCTAGGTGTCCCTAGTGGACGAGTTATAGTCTCGTGAAGGTTTACAAGAGGTCTACCTACAAAACCTATATTCCAAACTCCGTCTATTTGTGACAAATCAATGAACGAATCCAAATTGCCTACAGGAGGAGGTACCTTGCAAATTCAATTCAATTATTAGTAAATAAACTCTAATTAGATAGTCGAACAAGCCACAATACTCGGAAACTAACAAACCACAATCACAATGAAAAGATTAAGAAGATGAATATAGATGTAGATGTTGGCGAATGTTCACAAGTGTTCGATGTTTCCCATATCTCTTCAAGGTCACCGCTAAGATGAACCTAATCCTATTGGATTGAGCTACTTGGTGCTGAATGCTACATCAAACCAATTGGCATATACAAGGGAACCAAGAGTGACTTTATTCAACACAATAATAATTTATTCTCTTTTTTATATGATTGGATCAAACTGGATCCAATTTCTCTTTTTTTTTTAGACGGCATGATTAGATCTTTTGGATCCAAGCGCATGCTTCTTGTCAGCAAGTACATGATAGTTGCCTTGGATCCTGCATTCCACGCTTGTTTAGGCGACGGAGACGGGGACTACGTTTCACACATCTTCTTATTCCCAAGTGTCTTTTTATTCCGTTTTGGTCTAATTGGTCGGTCTCTTTTTTTTTTTTTTTTTTTTCCTTTTCATATATTTTTTAATTTTTTTTTTTTTTTTTTTTTTTTTTTCTTTTCTAGTAACTCAATCACTCTATTTCATCCTAGCAGTAATAACACGTCGATTTTTAGTGACCCACCAAAGCACTTAGAGAACAATAGATGAATATGAAAAAAAAAAAAAAAAAAAAATAGAATGTGATATGGTGATATTCCGAGATATGGTAACAACTATCATGTTAATTTGTGATTTCTGAGCTATATTCTTCCCTTTTAGTTAATTGGTTCCTCAACTCCTGCATTCAAAATGGTTCCATCCACTAATGGTGTCAAAAACAAACTATACAAACATATAAATGCTCCCCCACACTTAAACTTCACATTGTCCTCAATGTGTAAAACCGAAAGTTCTGAATTCTGACATAACAGCAGATAAAACGCAAAAACTGTGCAAATTGGTAAGGAATTTGGAAAAACTCCATTTCAGAAAAGTTGTTCACCTACGTGTTTTCTACACAGTGTCAAAATTTCACAGTGTTTTGATAAACGGTCTGACAGTTATGGTCTCTGGACTGAACTACGCGCAGTCTGAAATTTTCTGACGAAAAGGTATTCGTCATAATTTTCTTCTAAGATAGATTACGGACTCAATGAAATTAAACATAGGGATGCAAATATGATATGAAAACAGTAAAAAAAAATAAATAAACGAAACAAAAATAAAATGCAAAAGGATAAGAGATACAAAACCGGTGGGTTGCCTCCCACTTAGCGCTTGTTTTATAGTCGTCGGCCGACTATATCCTTGCAAGATTCATTCCCCATACACCAATAATCGGAAAAGTTGGGGATCCTTCCATAGAACCTGTTTTGCAAACACTAGCTTCACACAAATATTAGTACAATAAAGCAAAAGTGAAGCTATGAACCGATAAAAGCTTCCCCCACACTTATTCTTGTCCACACTTGGAAGTGTATAAAGAATATAGAAGTCGGGCACTTCCACGGTTTCTTGTTCCATAACCTGCATAGTATGAGAATCAAGTATCTCTAATGGCGGAAAACGAGAAACAAAGTCATTCAACAATATTCTCGAAGCACATACATTCAAACCAATAAGAGGTAAAGGAGAAGAAACAATAGGCAAAGGGTTAGATAAACCTTGCACAATCTCTTGTATCACGGAATCCTCTTCATCTTTGAAAAACTCAAGTGAATTATTCACCTCTTTTATATCATGGTCCTCTATTAAACCTTGCAACCATTCTTCGTCCGTTTCTGCCTTAACCATAGTCTCGACATAAACATCATCATTACAATCATGCACAAGTTCAATTGGGTCTTCCACAATATTGGTCATAACGGTCTCATTCTCAACATATTCCTCCTTTTTATTGTAAGGCACATACTCTTTTGCGGATGCAATATTATCCATAAGGAATTTCTTTAGAACACTCATTGCATCATCCTCAAGCTCTACCTTTTGAATAGGCTCTTGATCATTATTAAGATCAATGCTTGAGTAATCTACACAAGTGTCGACATATTCCTCTTCATCTTCATCTTGATCCCAAAAAGACTCCTCGGAGATGTCACCATGAGTTGTTTCAAGCAATGTATCATAATCACCATCACTATCATAGTCAACATAAGATTGTTCCTCGCTGAATTTAGTGTTGTTAATCTCGAACTCATCCTTTTGAATAGGTGAATGATCATTATTACGATCAAGAGTTGAGTTAACTACACAATTATCAACAAAAGTGCCCAAGGATTGGCCTTTTTCAACATTAGCATCAATCAAATATTCATCACAAACCATATGCACATAAGAATTATCCATATCTTCCTTGTATTGATCAATGCCTCTTCGCAAGTTAGCAATACCTTCACGAAGTTCTTGGAGTTGCTCGTTTGTAGTCTCTTTTGCTTTTTGAAATTCTTCTTGGAAAAAGTTGGAAACTTGATCTATAAAGTTAGAGACCTTTTGTTCACAAACATATGAATCCTCCCATCCTTGTTGTTGTTCCCCGCCATAAGGTTGTTGAGGAAAACCATAAGGTTCCATGGAATATTGGCCATACCCAATGAATTGGTTTTGATTATATCCATGGAATTGGTAGTTTTCGTATTGTTGAGGTTGAAATCCGTATCCATCCACGTAATATGCTCCTTCCATAGAAATAAACACCTGAAATAATTCTCAAACCAAGGTTAAAACCCAGAAAATAATAAAAAAATAAAAATAAAAATAAAACAAAAACTAAATACAAAAATAAGAAACCAAAAACAATTAACAACCGCTGCCTCCCCGGCAGCGGCGCCAAAATTTGACCGCGGTCGTAAGCGTCAAAAATAAATTACACTTTCTTACTACTCAAAATATAAATATAGCAAGGGCAAGAAAGGATCGATCCCACAGAGAGGTCTAGGTTGTCAAATTGTTTCGGTTCCCTATAAATAACACCGGTAGTTTTGTGATTTTTATAAACGAAAATAAAATAAAAGCAAATAAAGCAAAGCAAACAAATCAAATCAAGGATAAGAAAGTATTGGTTACGGATTTCGTTTTCATTCACAAACATGGTTTCACCACAATAACTAGAATTGATATTTTAATCTCAACTTTTATCAAAGACCCTAGAATACCTTGATCGCAAGAATATCCCGCAAACCTCCTCATGTCATCAACAAACACATTAAAAGATGCGAATATGAATTCTACCTAAAGGAACAACCTAACGTGTAAAAGCACTAATCAAGTTTAATTCCCTAGATGCATTAAGTTCAATGAAATCAGGCCAATCAAAGCAATCGAACGTGGAAAGCGCACTAATCCGATTTAACAAAGGTTATGGTTCACATATGATCATAAGAATATATCACTACAAACTATAATCATATTTATGCTACTTGCAATCCGGAATTATCACTTTTGCGTATAATAACCCTAATCTAGCAATAGAGATGAAAACAAACTCAATCGATTCGCGATTCGACTAAACAAGCATTCAAATCATGTAACAATATTCATGGTGAATCATAAACGATAATATGAGAGAAAACTAATTTATTGAATTAAAACCCATATTTGGAAATCAAACTTATTCCATAACCAATGATAAAACTCTAGCTCATATTCAAGGAGTTCATAACAAGAAGAAAGAGAAGTTTCATGTTTCTAAACCCTAAAACAAAGTAGAGGCAAAAAGAATAATAAAAGATATTGTGTTTTTGAGAAAGTCTCCTATTTTATAGCACCACTCCTTCCAAAATTAGGTTTTGTCTTCAAAGTCCATTAGTTAGAAGTCCACCAAGCCCACAAGTGAGAGAAACCCGTGTAGAAATTTTGTCCCAAAAACGCTCGCCGGAAAACTGGGTTTATGGCCGGAATTCGGCCGGAAATATATCTCAGGTGGCCGGCAAAGTCCACCCGGCCACCGGTCAACGGGTCAGGACCGAGTCATCTCGGGTCAACACCGAGTCATGGAGAGTCGTGTCCGTCAACTCGGTCGGACCATGACTCGGATGTGAGTCACCGTGCTTGAGAGCTAACTGGGCTCTGCTGATCTGAGTTATTTGGTTTGCCAGGCCAAGGCAATTTTTGCAAAAGCCAAATTCTGTGTTGCACCAGGATGGTGCATCACCACTTCAATCCCAGCCATAATGGCTTGCACACTTCCCTTGTAATCTGCAGTATCAGTTCCATTCCATCACTAAACTTCAACAGCCAACAGCTCCTATCTTCCAATGCCTGAACCACCTCCAGCTCTAGCTGTAGCACCATCTTGCACATTACTAGCACACAAAAAACACTGCAACTCCATCGAGCCAGCCTTAACTTCAGTGCACAACCTCTCTGTCACAGCCATCAAATTCCCAGCTTCCCTGCAAACTCACACATTCTGCAGCTCCACATGCCTACAATGCCATCTCAGAGCTCAAGCCAACCTAGCATCAGCTCTAGCTCAGCTGCACCAGCCAATACCACCAGCCCCTAACTTGAGCTCATTCTTCATCTGTATTTCATGTTCACTCTTGAACTGCAGCTGCAACATCAGGCCTATCTCCAACTGCTAAATTGCACCTCATAGTCTCAATTCTACACACTGCACAACCCCCAGCATCGGACTTACAAACCTCGCATAACCCCATGTAGCAGCTACCAACAATTACAGCTGCAATATCACCTCGAGGCTACCACCACTCCACTTCCACAGCAATACCACCACAAACACCATCCATTTCAACTTTCCCTTTACTGATTCTTAACTGCAGTCTCCTTGACAGCTATATCTCATTGCTCAAAGATCACCACCAGTCCTATTTAATCACCAGATCCTGCTATTTCAACCTGTAATGCCACATTCCAGCCACACCATTCATTGCACAGCATATTCTCACTTGCAGCTGCGATTCCCCTGCAACTTCTGGCAACACAAACTCAGAACCTCCTCCCTGTAATACTTGACCAAGACTCTTGGTTTAACTCCATTAATATCTGAGTTGCACTCCCACTGCCACACAACAAGTCTGCAGCTCCATCTCCAACTCTGCAGCAATGCCATGGCTCCAATATAAAATGCCACCAGCTCCTTTTCAGTGCATCATCCTAGTACCCTGCAGTTCCAACTCTAGCTTAACCTGTTGCAAGACCACCTCAGCCACAGCCATAAATCCTTGCTACTTCAACATCCATCTGAGCTCAGGAATCCACAATTCCCATCACCTGCAACTTCAGTTCTTCTTCATCTTTCCATTCATGTCTTCATTGCAGAACAATTTCAAACCCATTTCCATTCTCAACAAACCTCGACAACATCCATTAAATCTCCGCAAAGCAAACACACTCAATCTCCTATAATTCCACCAAATACAACCAATTCTTCAATTTCTTCCTCAGCATAACCACCATTTACTTCATCATCTGAACCCATGAATATCACCATCACAATGAAACCCTAACCTCAATTCCACCGTCTATTGCATGTTTCTTCATCAAAAAACCCATTCAATCGCTTCCATTTTCTTCCCCATTTCCTTTAGCAAATTCACCACCAACACCAGCTTGTAGTTCTTCATATAACTCATCCATTTCATCTCAAACTCGGCTTCTTGATTTCACTTCCAATTGATCAAACCGCAATAGTAAACCCTAACTCCTTCAATCCCTGGCTTGAATTCATCTCTGATTTCATTCGACAGCACCTGTTTAAGCTTTCACCAGCAAATGACTCTCTTGATTGTACAACAGCAACCTCCAATTCCTTCTCTGCTTCTTCATCTCCTCAACCTCTTGAACAAATCAACAGCAGCAATGGCTACTTCTCGCTGTAGCTCTCAGATGCAAAGTTATTGAGAGAATTGTTCTCTCGAATTAGATTTTTAGGGTAGACTGGATAATGACACCTTGGTCACCCCCGATAAGGGCTACTCAACTGGTGACCCCCTAACCATTGCTGGCTGCCTTTTAGTATTCCTCCCAAAAGAGATTCCCCTTAACTTTGATCGGGCTCCAGATAGTGTTCGCCCCTGAAATGACAATTTTGCCCTTTTTACTCCGATTGGTTGATTTCTCCATCTTTTCCTCCGCGCGACTCCAGAGTACCTAATAACTCAAAAACACGCGTAAAGTACATAATTCACAAGAAAAATAGCAAAGAAAGCGTAACTACTAGATAGTAAATTAGGTGTTTTAGACACCTATCATCTGTATCCTAAGGATGGTTGGAAGTTGCCATAATGTTGAGGTTGAAAACCGTATTGATTGTTGTAATATGCTTGCTCTTGTCCACCATACATGGAAAACAGGCACCTGAAATAAGATTCTCAAAAACTAAGTCAGATACGGTATAGAATCTAACAAAGCAAGAATAAAGAAAAAAAAAAACTAAAATCGTCCATTGCTCCCGTGCGGGTACGAAATTTGATGCGTGTCGTAACCACAACAAATTAGTGAATATTTTTCCACCTAATTAACAAGTAATATAGTGTAGTCAAGTTCGTTCCCACGAGGAGCAAGAGTTTTTAGTTGTAAAATTGTCACAAAAGGGGGGATTTTTGTTTTAGATTTTAAAAACAAAAGAAAGTAAATAAAGCAATTAAAAGTTTAAGTCGAAATCAATAAGAGAAGTTAGATCAAGGAATCGTTCTTCGTTGCAAAACAGTGATTCAAGTTATGTTTTTCATCCACATGTTATTAGTCACAGATTATCACCAACCGTAGGATAGCAGGTTCGCTTAGCTAGCCCCAAAATCCATTGTTTCACCGAGTAACAGTCCGCTAGTTAATGATTCTATTCAAAAGAACCACCTTGAGGTTCGCTTACAAGATGTAATTCCCCGAACGCATTAAGATTTATGAATTTAGGTTTAGTACTAATAGTTAGACTCGGTTTGCTTGGTCCACTTTCTAGCGTTGTTTTTACACACAATTGCTCCACGGAATCCCTCCGCAAGGTCTCATGTTTTCTACTTGTGTAAAGTGTCGAGAACGATTACGTATTCCCTAACTTATACTAGATTTAGGTTGAGTTAACAAATCAATTTAGCGTGCACTCTAAAAAATCTATCAATCAACCATGAATGTATAAACATTCCTATTAGTAAAAATAAACGATAATCATGTGAAAACTTCGAAGTAGATTTAAAACAAAACTCAAAACATGTCAAGAACTAGGAATTCATCCTCAATCAATAAGAAAATTAGTTACTCATGTTATTTGAAATTCACACAAATAATTAAAAAGAGAATGTTTGAAGTTCACACAAATAATTAAAATAAGAATTTTGAAAAGCAAGCAAAAACACAAGTGTTGTGTGTGTAAAAGGTGTGTAGAGAACTTCTCTATTTATAGGCTTCAATTTCCTTACAATCCTCTTAGGAATAGAATCCCTTTTCCATTATAAGTCTTCTTTCCAAGTTCAACTCTTTCTCAAATCTTCCATCTCCTCTTTCCAAATTCAAGCCAAATTCTTCGTCCAATTCCAAGTCTATGTCTTCATACCAATGAGAAATACTCACAAGAAATTTGTAACTTTTTGGTTGCCGGAAATTCACTGGTACAACCGGAATCCGGCCAGAAAACTCCCTGCCGGTCGCCAAAATCTTCTACTTCGGTGAAGGAATATTCCATCACACTTCCGTTAAATATAACGGTCAATGAGATCAACTGTTAGTCTTGGGGTCAAGGGAGGAGGAGTCGACCATCTTGAGTCGCTTCTCAATCGATCTTGTCATTTAGCTGAATGATCTGATTACTGAGTTGGGTTTCCTGAGTCACAGAGCTGACTCATGTGAATGGAATGCCAGCCGAGTTCTGGCTGTTTCTCGGTCATTTCCAGGACAATTTCCGGCCATTCTTAGCTCCATTCCTGCACAGTCCTAAACATTCATCTATTCAAGCAATTGACCATTTCTTCATTCCCTGTAATAGCATTTCATCTTCCTTTCTTGACTGTAACACCACCAAAACTCATCCATGATCCCAAAATCCAATCTGACAGCAACCCAACAACACCAGCATCTCTCAATTTCAGTTCCACCATTTCTGACAACAGCCAATCTTGGTAAAATGCAAACCCATGCATTCTTTCAATTCAAACAGTAGCGACCACTCACTTCGACTACAGATCAATCAACTTTCAATTTCAGCTCAAACCCTTTCTACAGAATCACATCATCAACAACCTTGAATTCGTCTCTTCTATAGCATATCCTTCTTCTCAGCTTCTCGGATTCAGCCATAACTTCTCCACGAGATTATCAGCATCATCATCATCTCCGTCAATTCAATACCCATGTTCTTTCTCCTCTATGACTGTAGCTCTGTTTGATTTGGATTCATCATCTTCACTGAAGAGAACCCATCTCAATTTCAGCTTCAACTTCTTCGATTCAATCAAATTTCCATTTGCTTCTCAAACCCTAAATCACCTTCAACAAAGACCACCAACCCATGAAACTCATCGGCTTTAACAACTTCGAATGCTAATTCTTACATTTCTTGATCCTCATCATTTATCCTCAATTTTGTCTCTCAATTTCTTAGACAGGATCAGCATCGCACAACACCTCTCTCGGTTTCGGGTGTGGGAATGAATGAACGAAAATGATTGATAGAAGAGATTACTCTTCTCGATTTAGGGTTGAAGTTGGATCAGTACACCCCAGGATATGTGTACCCGATAATTACACCCACTCATAAATGATAAGGGTTACCTTGAATGACAGCCCCTTAATTAATTTTGGATGTATTTAGCACTTTCTTCCAAAAAGAGTTGCCCCTTAACATTGACTGGGCTCCAGATAGTGTTCGCCCATGAAATGATTATTTTGCCATTTTGGCTCAATTTGGATGATTTCTTCTTCTTTTTCTCCGTACGACTCCAAAGTACCTGTAAAACTCAAAAACACGCGTAAAGTACATAATTTACAAGAAAAATAGCAAAGAAAGCATAAACTCTAGATAGTAAATACGGTGTATTCTACACCTATCATTACCATGCGTTGTCTGGTAACCTTGGATGGCTAGGATTTGCTCCTGGGATTGACGGGGGACCGTTGATTGTTGCACGCCTTCGTTTTGGTAGCCGCGTAGGGAAGGCAAGCATGGTGGCACGTCTAGGTTGGCATGGCATGGTTTGGCGTGGCCAAACTAAGGTTTTCTGGCCAAAGGTTACCATGCATTGTCTGGTAACCTTGGATGGCTAGGATTTGCTCCTGGAATTGAAGGGGGGCCGTTGATTGTCGCACGTCTTCATTTTGGTAGCCGCGTAGGGAAGGCCAGCATGGTGGCGCGACTAGGTGCATTTGGCATGGTGCGGTTGGGCTTGGCATGGTGGGGCCAGGGGTTTGGCATGTCGTTGGCACATGGCGCGGATAACATGGCTAGGGCCGAGGCAAGGTGCGGTTTGGCTCGGCATGTGGGGCCAAGGGTTTGGCGTGAATGGTTTGGCTTGGCATGGCGGGGCCAAGGGCGCATGGTGCGGCCAGCATGGCTAGGGCCTAGGCAAGGTGCGTTTTGGCTTGGCATGGTGGGGCCAAGGGTTTGGCGTGAATGGTTTGGCTTGGAATGGCGGGGCCAAGGGCTTGGCATGCCATGGGCGCATGGTGCGGCTAGCATGGCTAGGGCCAAGGTAAGGTGTGGTTTGGCTTGGCATGTGGGGCCAAGGGTTTGGCGTGACCAAGCTAGGTTTTTGGTCAAAGGTTACCATGTGTTGTCCTGTAACCTTGGACTGACTAGGGATTTGCTCTGTGATAGAAAGATGGCCGTTGATTATTGCAGGCCTTAGTTTTGGCAACCATCGTTGTGCATGGCGTGTAGGAACGGCAAGCCTGGTTGGCATGCCTTGGCACGGTAGGTGTGGCTGGCACAGTTTTGCTATTGGCACAGGGGTGCGGCTAGCATGGTTGGCATGCATTGGCACGGTAGGTGTAGCTGGCACGGTTTGCCATTGGCACAGGGGTGCGGCTAGCATGGTTGGCATGCCTTGGCGCGGTAGGTGTGTGGTGGCACGGTTTTCCATTGGCACGAGTGCAGCTAGCATGGTTGGCATGCCTTGGCGCGAGTAGGTGTGGCTGGCACGGTTTGCCATTGGCACAAGGGTGCGGCTAGCATGGTTGGCATGCCTTGGCGCGACAGGTGTAGCTGGCACGGTTTTCCATTGGCACATGTAGCGTGGGAATTAGGGTTTTGGCCTATCGAAACCTAATTAGTAATTAATTAGAAAAAAGGTACCTTGGTAATTTTCTCGCAGACATATTAAAGGGTTCAATAAATGTGTTTAAAAACTGTGACGTCACTGTCTGGCTAGGGTTTTACGATTTTAACCCTAATCTAATAACCACCATCAACATTAAGACCCCGCTAGCTCGGAACGGAACTTCGTTGCGAGGTAAGCATAAGATGGTGATAGGCTAGGACAGGAAATCCAAACAACAAGCCGTGATAAGATGGTCCGGAAGGTCCGACTAACCTTTTTCAAGAGGTGAAGAGAGTTTGTGCTTCCCGTGTTGGCGGACTCGTATAGTTTCTATTTGCGGTGTAGACCGTGAAGTGGTGAGATGAGAATCATCGGTTTAGTCTGGTCACTCATCATCTTGGCTGGGTTAGGAAAACGTCATAACGCTGGCTCGGCGAGTTGGTGCTGGTGCGGTCACGGTAAGGCACGGTCCGGTGAGGCAAGGCGTGCATGGACTGCTTGGCGCAGTGGGCCAAGGTGAGGCGTGGTTTGTTAAGGCGCGACGTGTACGGACGGCTTGGCGTGGTAGGGCCAAGTCATGGCGCGGATGGCTTGGCGTGGTGGGGCCAAGGCATGGCGCGGACGGCTTGGTGATTTATTTTCACGGGACCCGGTGCCTCTTTTCCTTACTTGACTCGAATAGGAAGTCCTTTCCTTATTCAAACTCCCAAGCATCACGTCTATAAAAGGGAGGCCGGCCTCTCCCTTTACTTCACGCCTCCATCATATATTTTTTTTTCCCTTGTTGCGTGGTAACGGTGAAGCGGACGAGCGGACTAGGTATGTCTTTCGGCGCTTCCTCTTTAACTTGCTTCCTTTTGCTTTCTTGTGTTGGTGCGAACCCTAGTTGTGGGCGTACCTTTTTCATGACCTTGTAGAAAGTGTTGGCCTTTTGTGTTGGCGTGAATTCGGGCCGTAGGTATGTTTTGCACGAGCTCATAGTAGTATTTAGGCGTGAATATCGTAGCAATGTTGACCGCCTCAATTATTGTGTGAAGTAGGTGTGCACGAGCATTATTACTCCCTTCTTGCGAAAATCTAGATTTTAGGGTTCCCCCTGTAGTTGCAGGAAATCCCACAACACACCCCTTGTGATTTTATGATAATATTTTCTAGATCTAAACTTATTTGATAATCAAAATAAAGATAAAGTGCTAAAATTATAAATGGAGACACAAGATTTTTTACATGGTTCGATCAATGTGACCTACATCCATGGTTCTTCACTATGATTTTTGGAATTACATAAATATTACATTTAGAATCTCCATTAATGAGTATTTGGGGCTTTCTAGATCTAGTTTTGGGGAAGAAGATGATAAAGAAAAATAAACTCTCTCTCTACCAATGTGTGTTTTTTCTCCCTCTCTCTTACAAAATTGTGTCTCCACTCTAAAAAGATCTCCCCTCCTTCTCTCTCCTGCCTTTCTCTTTATATAGGTGTTTACATAGTGGATGACAGCTCATATATAGTGGAGTACAGCTCATAATTTCGCAGGCTCTTGATAATTTCGCAGGCTCTCTTTCTATAATTTTGCAAGCTCTGCTACATTTTCTCAATCTAAGAAAATAATTAAATCTCACATACTAATAAAATGTGTTGTCCGATATTTGGATCCTACATCTTGCCTCTTTTTTCTTGAATATTGCTTGAAGAGCGATCTTTAAGAAAAAAATCCGTTGTTGTAGTAGTCTTTGATCTTTGTTGATGAAGGAACGAGCGAAAGAATACTGGACTTGAAAAGTACGTACTTGCCTCTATTCTTTTGTGAAGTTCCGAAATACTAAGAAGTAATTAGAAGTATCATCCTGAAGTATACGAAGTATGAAGTATGAAGTATCCTTTGAAGAAGTATAAGAAGTACTCAATCCTCGAAATATAAGAAGTATCTGTCCTTGAATGAGAATAAGAAATATTGCATATGTTCATGCGAAGTTATTATTCCATTTTTGGTGAGAATTCTTGTTATTCACTAGTGAACATCCACTTTGGAAATAATTCTTGCCGAGAAGATAAAGAACATAAAATGTTTTCTTGGTAATCCATAGTTGCCTCTTGTTCTTTATCTGTGAGGGTAGAATCCTTGAGAAAGTGTTGAATGAGCGAGTTGTTTCTTCATTCTTATCTTGCATCTATTTCATGTTTTGTGCTCATGTGATAGTATAATCTCTTCAAGTTGCTTGTAATTTTTCTTATAATCGAGCGAAATAATTACATCCTGCGAAATAATCACATTCTGCGAAATTCTGACACATTTTGCGAAATCCTGAATAATCCTGCGAAATTCTGAATACTTGTGCTAATATAATGCTTATGTTATGAAATGTGTATGCGATGTGTATGCCATGAAATGCTTATGTGATGCTTTCATGATGCAAGTGTGATGCTTATATGATGAGAATGCTTATCTATTGCAATGTATAGCTATTTTTTGTGTTACTTAGCTCATATTGCCGCGTTAAAATTGATGTAGCTTTAAATCGTTTCCATTCTTCATTTCTCTGACTTTGTATATATGCATTCCTCTTCGCGTATTGTTGTTCCTCGCGTGTTCTTACTTGTGCTTCATCTTTCCTTATTCCTGCACTATTAGTATCTCGGAATAATATGATCATAATATCAAGTGTGGGCATTTTCATTGCCTCGATCTCATTATCATGTACATGTTCGCAAGTTTATCATATAATCATTTTCTCAAGCTTATTTGCTTACTCATTTTCTTGTGTGGTCTTATTTTTCCTTCCTAGTTAAAGGTCTTATTTTGCCACCTCTTGTCATTGCGACAAAATCGCAGGACGTCTTTACACTTTCATGTAATGACCCATCGATCTTGTCTTATCATTTCTTTAGTATTATTGCCTCTGCGGAGGATATTTTTCATGCGACAATATGACGAGGCCTAAATATTCTTGCGAATATAAAGCCCCATGACATTGTCGTCTTGCGAAAAATCGCAGGACGTCTTTACACTTGCATGCAATGACCCATTGATCTCGTCTTATCTACTCTTTTGTATTATTTCCTCTTGAGTTATTGTTGCACAAATATGACAAGCCTAAATATTCTTGCGAACATAAAGCCTCATGACATTTGCGTCTTTTTGACACTGTCGGCTCCCTAATGGAGGGTGCCGCCCTTATCTTCCCCCTGGTTTCCCCTTCAAGGAGGCGTATACGCCATACAAGGCTAGCTCCTCCCATCTGGTCTTAACAACAACTTGATTGTTTTAAAGACCTCTTATCCCTTTTGCCTATAGGGCTTACGGTTCTGAGATCGCACCCTAAGTGGAGTTTTCTTCGGGACGAGTGCAGCATAAGCCAAGACTTGCCAAGAATGGCCGAGACACTTCAAATGCCCCAGGCACTCTTGGCTCAACCGTGTATCTCGGCGCCTTATCAGAATGCTAACTCCTTAGAAGAGACCCTCGGTCGTCCAACCTAAGTCATAAGCTTAGATTGAAAATCCAAGGTACCTCTCTGGATGGGTTTTATTGACCCCAATCTCCATGACTCGGGTTCCGGGGCGGTGTAACCTTTTCCACCGAGCCACGCTACAAATACCCCCTTATATGACGTACTTTAGGTACTTTTGCCTCTTACGAAATTTTATTCGCGAACTAGGGTGTACGCCATAAAGTTTCGTCCCATTCTGATTATTTTGTCAATTCTTCTTTATATGTAATAGGTACCCCCTTTCATGACGCACTTTAGGTACATTTGCCTCTTGCGAAATTTTATTCGCGAACTAGGGTGTACGTTATAGAAGGTTTGCCTCTATCTGATTGTTTTGTTGATTCTTCTGCATATAATCTCTTTTGTAATTTCGCTGATCTTTGATAATCTCTTGTCATTTTCTATGCGAAATTTTCGCATGTCTTCATTCTTTCATTCATTCTTCCATTCTCATAACTTGATGTTAAATATCATATCATTTGAAGCAAAGCAAATATTCAAGAGAAATATATAAATTGATCTGTAGAGATTTTTTCGAATCTTTGTAATTTTGAAATCTTTAAGATCTTTGAAATCTTGAAATCTTTGTACTCTTGAAATCTTTGAAATCTTTGAGATCTTTGAAATCTTGAAATCTTTTGTAATTTTGAAATCTTTGAAATCTTTGTAATTTTGAATTTTTTTTTTTTTTTTTGAAATCTTATTAATAGTGCGAATGTATCGCATTCTTTTAAATCAAATCAAGAATCTTTTTATTCATTTTGTAAAAGAGATATTCTAGAAAATATATAAATTGAATTTTCTTGATTTTATGTAATTTTAAAATCTCAAAATCTTTGTAATTTTGAAGTCTTTGTACTCTTGAAATCTTAGTAATCTTTATAATCTTGCGATTGAATCGCTTTTTGTAAATCAAATCAAAAATCTTTTTATTCGTTCTTAGTATATATTAAAGTGTTCAAGGAAGTGGTACTTAGCTTTCATGTGATTGTCTCATTCTTGTCATCTCGCGCTTAAGTATATGGTTTGCTTGCGCTGCGTCATCCTTGAAATGTATAAACTTCGCACAAAGAAATGTAATTATCGCGCAGCAAAAAAAGTGTGAGAAATGAGATTTGATCCCTTGTCCTGCCTCTTGCATATTCTCGCACCATACCAACCTGTTCTAACCCTCTCTTGCGAAATTAATTTGCGAAATAATCATCGACTTTCTTGATGCGAAATAATCAAAGTCAGTGCGAAATTTCGCGTAACAAAAATAAATGTGCGAGAAGCAAGAATTGATCCTGCGACCTGCTACTTGCATTCACGCCTCCTGACCAACTGTGCAAGCTTCTTCTTATGCGAAATTATCGCACACTTGTTAAAACTTGTCTTTCTCTGGTAGTCCAAAAAAAGATGCGAAAATTCGCGGTAGGTGGGAATTGAACCTGCGACCTCAAGCTCATTGTCTTTACCTCTGACCAACTTTGCTGGCTTCTGTTTGCGAATTATCTCTGCGAAATAATAACCTACTTTCTTACGTCGAAATACCCTTGCGAAATATCCATGCGAAAAATACACATTTGTTGTGATTTGAACACGCGACCATGAACTCATTAACTTCATGCAGATGACCAATCTTTGCCTCTTGTTTGCGAAATAATGAAACAATATTGCGAAATTATTCATTTTTTCTCCCTCTATAAAAAGAACAAAATTATGCTTGCAGGCGAATTCGAACTTGTGACCACAAACTCACATACTGTTTTCTTGACCAACTGTTCAAGAACCTCTCTGCGAAATTAATGCACAACTTTTTTCTTTATTCTTTTATTCGCCACTGAAAATGAGAAGAAATGAAAAATATGTATGTGTGCGAACTCGAACCCATGACCTATTTCTTATCCGCTCCAACTCAAACCATCTGTGCGAATTTCTGTTTGTGATAGAAATCACAGCGTCTGCCTCTTATATTCTCTTCGCTTTCCTTTATTTCCTTCAACAATTTGCCTTTTGCTTTTTCTCCTGAACATGGAAATCTTCCATTGAAACTTTAGTTTTCTTCCCTGAATTTCACCACATCAACTAATTTTTCTCTTTTCTTTTCATGTCTTTGAATTGTTGATGATGTTTACTCCCACTGAAAGTGTGATTTCTTCCATGAAATTTCCATTTTTGAACCTAAACTTTGTAGATCTAGAAAAATATGAACAATAATTAATCTTCATGGAAACTTCTTGAACCAACAAATTACGGGAAGGATAAATCCTTTACTCCTCCTCCCATTTCTAGCGCCAAAATGTGGTTCCAGAAATCCCACAACAATCCCCTTGTGATATTATGATAATATTTTCTAGATCTAAACTTATTTGATAATTAAAATAAAGATAAAAGTGCTAGAAATTTAAATAGACACACGAGATTTTTTACATGGTTCGATCAATGTGACCTACATCCATGGTTCTTCACTATGATTTTTGGAATTACATAAATATTACATTTAGAATCTCCATTAATGAGTATTTGGGGCTTTCTAGATCTAGTTTTGGGGAAGAAGATGATAAAGAAAAATAAACTGTCTCTCTACCAATGTGTGTTTTTTCTCCCTCTCTCTGTTACAAAAATATCTCTCTCTTACAAAATTGTGTCTCCACTCTAAAAAGATCTCTCCTGCCTTTCTCTCTCCTGCCTTTCTCTTTATATAGGTGTTTACATAGTGGATGACAGCTCATACATAGTGGAGTACAACTCATAATTTCGCAGGTCTTGATAATTTCTATGAGGCTCTCTTTCTATAATTTCGCAAGCTCTGCTACATTTTCTCAATCTAAGAAAATAATTAAATCTCGCATACTAATAAAATGTGTTGTGCGATATTTGGATCCTACACCCCCCCACCACCCCCACCCCCCCACCCCGTTTTTTTTTCCTTTTTTTTTTTTTTTTTGTGTGGCCGTATGCATGGTTCCGTGGTGACCTTGCCTACTTGGCCGGGCGCGAATTTCCCACTTGCATAAAGTGGCGATGCAGAATCTGTCAGTCCCATTTCTTTGCGTATGTGTAAAATGATTTTTGAACCAATTGGTTTTTTTACGTCAGGAATGACTCCTACGTCGATAAAATAATTTCCATGCATTTTTCGTAATAATTTCTCTCGTATTGCTCCATTGTAGTTATCTCGGAGGACAAAAGCGTAAGAGAATTTTCGTTAGGATGTTAACAATTTCTAACAAGTAGCAAAGGATGTTGGTAATTCCAAGCCAAACGTGGTGATGAATTCTTCCGCGATAGTTTCTGCCGGGAGAAGTCATCTTAAACATGCGCCGATTCTTCGACCGGTCGGAGAGTGAGGGAGGATCGGCGGTCAACTGGGAAATGTAATACGGTTTTGTCTTCGGAGAAAAGTATTCGCCTCTCTTATTGATTTCAAAGTCTATGTGAGTCCATTGCGTTCCTTTGATGAATGGATGCAATTTATGATAAGTCAAGATTGTGTAAGAGATAGTTTGACCAAGGCGCAAATCATTGATGTTGTCGCGACGTATCACTTCAAATTAGGAAAGACATCCAAGGCTTGGTTGCTTTCATCTCAGTGGTGTCCTGATACTCACACGGCCATATGCGGTGGGGAGAAATGACTATATCCTTAGAAAGTGTGGCCATCTGCTGAATCTTCCCATGACAGGAAACTTTAACATGAAGGCATCGATGATGAAGAAAAATGCGTATCGCCTGTTGCGAAGTCGAAAGGGTTTGTTCGAAAAGAGAACGAGAAGAAGTGTTTATATATCTGGTGGATGTCTCAATGGTTTCTAGATGGTGTACACGGATCAAAAGAATAGTACACTCTATGTCGCGGCATTCTTGGCTCTTTGGTTGTCCCGGATGTTTTCGATGATGGCTCTCGGTAAAAGGAGATAAGGCCGGAACTCATCAATTTTGCTATAATATTGGCGAAAGAAGTCGTTCTCCCCATTGGTGGCTTGTTTCTCGGTTCTCTGTACACGCACTTGGATCATCTGGCTATGGACATGCGTGCTTCAAATGGTTACATGAAAGTGGACTCGTATGTTCACGTTGCTTTTCTCAGTGTGGCTATGGGAGCATTTTGAAAAATACTCTCTAAACCGTTGGCTTCACTCCCGCACCTTGGGGTGGCTCGAGAATACTTATTTGGTCGAATAGGCGTCCAAGAGCTAGCTCAAACCTCAGCTGATTTCCTCGATAATTCATGCGCTGTTAATTTTCGTCCATGGGCCCAGTGTGTACATCCATAGTCTAGGTTAATACTTTTGCTTCGCTCCAAACATGTCTTTGCTTTCTCGATGAAGGGAACACTGGGCGTCGGCGAGGTTGTATTCATGAGAAGTTGTGCGTCTGGTTATATCACTGTCTTTCTTCCGAGGATCATGTCGGGCGGTCTCTACAATATTGATCGGGCGGCTCGGCATATAGGTTTCGACCAAGGGATCCCTCTCGTTCGTCGGTGGTAACTCCGGAGGACTCACTTCGGACGTTCTCGATGCTAGTGTTCTCGTCTTAGGGCAAAAGTCTCCCTTTATTGCTTTGGAATGAAATCCTTGACTACTTCCAAGTATAACACGTTACGCGAGTGAATTCCTTGTCATCCGAGGAATTTGTGAAGCTCGTAGTGGAGAACACCCGTGGTAGGCCTTTTCACCGCGATTTTAGCAAAGCATCCGTTGTTGAGTGATACTTCTTTAGCCAAAAGAAAATCCGTCGGTCCCGACGCGGACAGTCCCAATGAAGGAGCGAAGGTCTAAAAATCGTGCGGCGATTTCCGGTCAGTTCGCGACTCTACCGACTTTTAGTTCTTCAATATGCGGAGTACGTATGATTTTCCTCTTGACTTTAGTTAGATCGTGCATATCCTTGTTTTCCTTTTTGAGTATCCGCCTTTGCATCTTGTCAGGTCTCGGTATCGTGAATGCCTTTACCAAGCTTGTAAGTTATCGAAAACGACCCTTCCAGAGACGGACGGTGGCGGTGTTGAACACATCTACGGCGATGGAGAACCCAAGAAGGATGAAAGCTCGAGTCTAGAGATGGCGAGTAGTTCTTCGATAGTAGTCTTTGAATCTTCCTCTAGTCGGTGCAGCGAATCGGTGAGTCTTCTCCCGAGGGTTCTTCTTCTTTTTTTTTTTTTTTTTTTTTTTTTTTTTGAAGAGTGTCTAAGCCGCGATATCATAGAAGCGACCGGTTCGAACTTGAGATGGAAACTGGTGAAGACACGGCTTCGTCTCCAGCCGTGTCAGCCAAGCCTGGTAGCTTTGAAACGGAGGCTGATCAAGGCAGAAGCATTTTTGTGACTCGGACAACGGAGATTGCTCATGTGAATGTTGGCGCAATTGTTGTTAGGAATCCTTTGCCAGTTACTAATGCAGTCGCAGGCGCCACCTTTGTTCCTCCATACCTGGTTCCTTATCCGGATCACGTGTTGATTGGGGGATTTAGCGTGCTAGCCAAAACATGCGGCGTTATACACCAAGATATGGGAAAGCCACGGTCATATTACCACGACCAAGAAAATAACTAGTCGATACGCGCTGGTCAAGTGTGTGGAGGAAGCCTTGTCTTCGATTGACGACATGCGTAACGTAACTGGTCACACGGTTTCTCGGGATGTAATCTCAAGCTGGAGGTTCCATCGCGATATGTGCATAGAGTTCGAGTTCAATGCTTCTTGGTTCGTCAAAGGTTTCTCAGAGGTTGAAAAGCTTAAAAGCCCAAAATAGTCGAAGTTCCTTCAGAGATATGGTGAAGAAGCGGGGAAGCGGAATTCAAAAAATTATGCGGGCGACTAAAGTTGAAAAGGGTAACTCTCAGTACGAGGGAGGCCTTTGCTAAGAGGAGCAAGCCGGCTCTTTGAAAACTTTACTTGAATACATTTTTGTCTTTGGAACTTCTTATCTTAATTTCAGTTTTTTTTTTTTTTTTGAAAGGAGAATGAAACGCCTAGTTTATGGTTTTGATTTTCTGGATTTTTTCGGTTGATAGACAAATGTCATCTCGAAGGTTTTTGGATTTTTCTTTTGGAATGAATTGTTTAGGAAATGAAATTATCTTGGTTATGACTGAAAGTGACGCGGGCATCCCGGAAAAACAGGGCAGTGTGTTGTAGATGACATGAGATGAAACATAACGTGACTATCGGTTTTCCATTCTCATGAAAACTTGAAATAGCAAACCACGTATCTTGTCTAGGTAAGATTTACTCGGTTTCTCGGGTCTCGATGAAAAGGGAACCTTCCTGGTGTAATCTACCGAGTTTTATGGGAAGCTTCGCCGTGATTGTAGAAAGTCCCGATCGTTCTTGAGTTGCACGATAACCGAGTCGGCGATTCTCGGGCGGATCGTTTGCTTCAATTTTCTGGGAAGTCTCCCGTCATCTTCGTGTCATGACTGATAATCAAGTCGTCTGGTAACTGAGTCGTCGATCCTTGAGCGGATCGCCTGCTTCTACCATCTTGATGTCTGGATCGAAGCATGAGATCGATGGTCGAAGATTGACATTGTAACCGAAAAATCAATCTCCCACTGTGGTCGCCAATTGTTTATGGGTGAAAATGGTTTCTGCTGATTTTGGTAATTTCGGGTGTGTGGGTGAGAAACGAATTTAAACCCTAAACAATGTCTTTGCAAGGGAGTACTTTAGATTCGAGAGATCAATCTGTACAAGTCCTACTAAACGAGAAATGGCCGTTCCAGACTTGCTTCGGTCACAAAGTGGAGGAGAATGGGTTGGTTTTGGGGAGGGAAGTAAGGAAAGTGATGAGACCAGAATAGTTAATTTTGGAAGAGTAGTTGTGTTACAACTTGTATCAGAAAGTGGGAAGCTAACGTATGAAAATCTAGCAAACGTTTTCTGACTGGTGTATGCTCTATTTGAACTTGTTGTTCGGTGGAAATAGGTAAGACCTATTTATACAAGTCGAAATGAAATGTACTCTGGTCTCATTAAGGAATGGAAAAATGGGTGAGTAAATGGGAGGAGGTGGTAACAGTTAACACATGGAATTGATGTTCCATAAAACCGTTAACGCATGGAATTGATGTCCCATAAAACCGTTAACGCATGGAATTGATGTCCCATAAAAGATCGTTTCACCATTAACTCCCTGTATTTACTAACCGCCTCATCCTTATGACGGGCGTAGTGTACGCCGCACGCTGTAGACCGCCAAACCAATACCCAAAGAGGATCCCCCAGTTTGTGATATGTGTTGATGTCTCGAATGTTTTTATAGAAAACATGTAGTATATTGTTGTTGCACAGCAAGTCGAGCTTGGGAGACTTGCTAGCTTGGTGACCTTCGAAGGTCGAGATTTTGCATCTTAAAAGGAAAGGTAGTCGTTGATCGTCGCACGCTTCCGTTTGTTGGTGTCCGCATAGGGAAGGCCAGCATGGTGGCGCGGCTAGGTTGCCATGCCGTTGGCATGGCATGGTTTGGCGTGGCCAAACTTAGGTTTTCGGGCCAAAGGTTACCATGCGTTATCTGGTAACCTTGGATGGCTAGGATTTTCTCCTGGGATTGAAGGGGGGCCATTGATTGTCGCACGCCTTTGTTTTGGTAGCCCCGTAGGGAAGGTCAGTATGGTGGCACGGCTAGGTTGGCATGCCGTTGGTATGGCATGGTTTGGCGTGGCCAAACTTAGGTTTTCGGGCCAAAGGTTACCATGCGTCGTATGGTAACCTTGGATGGCTAGGATTTGCTCCTGGGATTGAAGGGGGACCGTTGATTATCTCACGCCTTCGTTTTGGTAGCCGCGTAGGGAAGTCCAGCATTTTGGCTCGGCTAGGTTGGCATGTCGTTGGCATGACATGGTTTGGCGTGGCCAAACTTAGGTTTTCGGGACAAAGGTTACCATGCGTTGTCTGGTAACCTTGGATGGCTAGGATTTGCTCCTGGGATTGAAGGGGGACCGTTGATTGTCGCACGCCTTCGTTTTGGTAGCCGCGTAAGGAAGGCCAGCATGGTGGCGTGGCTTGGTGCGGTTTGGCTTGGCATGGTGGGGCCAAGGGTTTGGCATGCCGTTGGCACATGGCGCGGCTAGCATGGCTAGGGCCAAGGCAAGGTCCGGTTTGGCTCGGCATGTGGGGCCAATGGTTTGGCGTGAATGGTTTGGCTTGGCATGGCGTGGCCAAGGCGCATGGTGCAGCCGACATCGCTAGGGCCAAGGCAAGGTGCGGTTTGGCTTGGCATGGTGGGGCCAAGGGTTTGGCGTGGATGGTTTGGCTTGGCATGCCATGGGCACATGGTGTGGCTAGCATGGCTAGGGCCAAGACAAGGTGTGGTTTGGCTTTGCATGTGGGGCTAAGGGTTTGGCGTGACCAAGCTAGGTTTTTGGGTCAAAGGTTACCATGTGTTGTCTGGTAACCTTGGACTCGCTAGGGATTTGCTCTGTGATAGAAAGATGGTCGTTGATTGTTGCAGGCCTTTGTTTTGGCAACCAGCGTTGTGCATGGCGTGTAGGAACGGCAAGCCTGGTTGGCATGCCTTGGCGCGGTAGGTGTGGCTGGCACAGTTTTGATATTGGCACATGGGTGCGGCTAGCATGGTTGGCATGCCTTGGCGCGGTGGGTGTGGCTGGCACGGTTTGCCATTGGCACAAGGGTGCGGCTAGCATGGTTGGCATGCCTTGGCGCGGTAGGTGTGGATGGCACGGTTTTCCATTGGCACGGTGGTGCGGCCAGCATGGTAGGCATGCCTTGGCGCGGTAGACGTGGCTGACACGGTTTGCCATTGGCACGAGGGTGCGTATAGCATGGTTGGCATGCCTTGGCGCAGGTGGTGTGGGCGGCACGGTTTTCCATTGGCACATGTGGCATGGGAATTAGGGTTTTGGCCTATCGAAACCCTAATTAGTAATTAATTAGAAAAAGGTTCCACAGTAATTTTCACCATGAGACATATTAAAGGGTTCAATAAATGCGTTTAAGTCTGTGACGTCACTTTACGGCTAGGGTTTTACCATTTTAACCCTAAGCTAAAAACCACCATCAACAATAACCTACTCAAGTTCTCGGACTGGGTTCGCGGACTTAAGCTCACGGAAGGAGTTCACAAACTCCTACAGAAATTCTTGGGTCGAGAACTTCCGCCAGTTCGCGGACTTGGCTCACGCCACATTCCGTTTCTCTTGATCAACAAAGTTCGCAAACTTTGGTTCAAGGAATAAGGACTTATACATATATGTGTTTCCACAACAATGCTTATATCCTACCAATGGTTATGTAATCTAAACACTCATTTCAATCATTGAAACATTCTCAGAGGACGTTATATAGCCGTTATTCACATACCATTTTTCGTCAGAGCAATTTTCAAAGTGATTGAAACATAACATGACATTCGTCACTAGGTAAAGATGAATTTGGCTAAAGCGAAAGCTTACCAACACATATTTCGAGAAATAGATAGGCGAGTTAAACTCGGCTCGAAATAGCAAATGTGTATAATGAAAGTCTATATATCAAAACGACTTTTGTCTCAAGAATATGAGATAGAGTAAATAGACTTTTGAGTGACAGATAAGTTCAAGTCTCCACATACCTTTTAGTCGATGAAGTTCCACCAGTTCCTTGAGTAGTACTTCATCTTGTATGATGATTGCCATGGAGTCTTGAGCTCAACTACACTTTCTATCCTAGTCCGAGACCTTTAGCTATAATAGGCTAGAAATCAAGACTTATAGTTTTGATCACTAACATTGACAAACATGCTTGAGATAGCAACGCATACGAGTTCGACCGAGCAATGCTCTAACAGACATATCTACTTTTAGTGCCAACCACCCACTATCACCCTCTTTTTCTTCATAGAATGAATCAATTCATGAGCAATAATTGTGTTATCATTGATAAGTCTTCCCGGATACATAAAATTTTGATATGGTGAAACAATTCATTCCATTAATGGCTTCATTCTAGAAACTAGTATTTTAGAAAGAATCTTGTATGAAGTATTACACAAAATTATTGGTCCAATTCGGAAGGTGAAGAAGGTTTTTTTGTCTTAGGAATTAAGGAGATATAAGTTTTGTTGAGAGCAAGACACATGTGCTTAGAGGTGAAAAAGCTTTTAACCATATCACAAACATCCTCTCCAACTATACTCCATTGAGATTTATAGAAACCTGCTTGAAAACGCTCAGGACTGGGGCTGACAGTTTTCCATACTCTTAAGAACTCGAGAAGATCTCTTCATTAGTTGGAACAACTACAAGAAGTTTGTTTTCTTCTTGAGAGATCAAGGGAGCTATATAAGTGTAAAACCTATCTTCGGATGGGGGTTTGTGGTAGTGCCTTGATTTCTTGAAAATTATACGTAAGTTTGGCCAATGATATCTAGTATGCAACCAATTACCATTGTTGTCCTTGAGAGAATCAATATTGTTTCTAGCTCTTTTCCTTTTGGTTAAAGTATGAAAATACTTTGTGTTGTTGTCCATGTGTTTAAGAAAGTTATCTCACGGATTTACGCTTATTGAACTCATTAAGAATGTGATGCCATCTTTGAAGTTCTTCATTTACACGAAAAGCCTTGGAAGTATTATCTTGATAATAAGGGAGAGCTTGAATGGTCATTAATGCTTTTGAAGAGTATCAACTTTGAGATTGATATCACCAAAATGCTTTCTATTCCACTTAGAAAGTGTTATTATTGTGAATTGCATCCTTTTTATGAGTTTGAAAGCAGCCAGAGCCTTGAACTTGTTTACTCCATGCCTCGTGAATCTCAACAAAGACATTTCTTGTCATTCGGCCATGTTTGAAAGAACTTAAAAGGCTTCCACAGTTTAGGTGATTGTAATCTCTAATGAGCATAATAGAGGGCAGTGATCACTACCCATTTGAGGAGATGTAGGACCTTAGAAGAAGAAAAGGTGGAATTCCGGCGGGATTACCAAGAGCGGATCAGTGCGGATCTTCTTTTACCAGTACCCAAATTATTATTTGTCTATGTGTTCATGACCAATGAAACCCAAATGTTCCAAACCAATATCATGAAGCATTGAAATAATTTTCCCATCATTAGAAGAAGAAGCACCAGAATTTGACAAGTGAATATTCAAGTCTCCCAATAAACACCATGGATGTTTACATTCTTCCTGTTTCTTAGGTGAATTCCTATTGTACCTTTTTCTTCCATTTCCATACCCATACAAGAAAGTAACTATTCTCAGTTGACTTGGGTTATCTTGAATAACTAGATGGAACATATTATTTTCACTGCAAAGAAATTCACAAGAGAAGCCATTTTTCCACATAATAGTAAGACCTCCAGATAACCCTACTGATGAAATATATCTCACATTTGGGAATTGAAAAGGGGAAACAAGAGGTTTCATCTTAGATTCATCCAATTTATTTTCACATAGGAATATTATATCCGAATTTTGAGTCCTGATGAGGTCTCTAATATGATCCCTGGTACTAGAGCCCTTAAGACCTTGAACATTCCAAGAGATGATTTTCATATTTTCTAGGTTTACTATGACTATGAGATACAAAACTAACTTGCTGGAGATTACGTGAAAACTAAAATCAAATATGCATGGGAAATTAAATGCTAGTGAAAATAATGCATTAGGGTTTCTAATAATGCTATCTAAAGTCAAAAGGGATTTCCTAATATTAATTAATGCATATGTGTTTATGGGTAAAAATCGTTTCTGCCGATTTCGGTAAATTCGGTAGGTGAGTGAGAAACTGGTTCAAACCCTAAACAAATGTGCTGCACGTGAGCACTTTATAGATTCGAGAGATCAATCGCATGCAAGTCCTGCCTAAACCAAGAAATGGCCGTTCCCGGACTTGCTTCGGTCACAAAGTGGAGGAGAAGGGTTGATTTGGGGAGGGAAGCAAAGAAAGGTGTTGAGGAGAGTAGTATCTCGACTTGTATCGGAAAGTGAAGGCTTAGGAAGCTTGCAAGAGATGAAAGCTTTTTGGAGAGCTTGCAAAGTTGCCTTTTACGAGAGTGTAAGTGTAGTATATTTCTCTGACCGAGACACATTTGTCTGGTGGAAATAGGTAAGACCTATTTATACAAGTCGAGATTGAAAAGCGTACCACTGGCCTCATGAAGGAAAAGAGTAAAGGGTGAAATAATGGGAGGAGGTGGTAACCGCATGGTTTAATGGGTGAAAACGTTTTCACCATTATTTCCTATTTTATTTGACCGCTTTATTGCTATTCACGCTTTCTTAATTGTGGCGTAGTGTACGCTGCATCTTTGTGACCGCCAAACCAAAACCCTAAAGAAGCATCCCCAGTTTTGTGTTGATATCTCGTTGGTTGCGCCTTGAGTGCAAGTGGTGCTTTGCTAATGGCGCGTGTGGCATGTGCCAATGGCATGTGCGGAATGCCTTGGTGGTAGGTTGCATGGTTTTGCAAGTTAGGCTACCGGCGTGTGTGTTTGGCATGTGCCAATGGCATGTGCGAATGCCTTGGTGGTAGGTTGCACGGTTTGCAAGTTAGGCTACCAAATGTGTGTTTGGCATGTGCCAATGGCACGTCGGCCATGTTGACCTAGTTGCAAGTCTTGCAAGCCTAGGGCGCTATATTTGGCGTGTGCCAATGGCATAGCGGCTTGGAATATGGCTTGCGGCACGTGTTGGCATGTGCCAATGGCATGTGCCAATGGCATGTGCGGCCATGTTGACCTAGTTGCAAGTTTTGCAAGCCTAGGGCGCTATATTTGGCGTGTGCCAATGGCATAGCGACTTGGAATATGGCTTGCGGCACGTATTGGCATGTGCCAATGGCATGTGCGGCCATGTTGACCTAGTTGCAAGTCTTGCAAGCCTAGGGCGCTATATTTGGCGTGTGCCAATGGCATAGCGACTTGGAATATGGCTTGCGGCACGTATTGGCATGTGCCAATGGTATGTGCGGCCATGTTGACCTAGGTGCAAGTCTTGCAAGCCTAGGGCGCTATATTTGGCGTGTGCCAATGGCATAGCGACTTGGAATATGGTTTTGCGGCACGTATTGGCATGTGCCAATGGCATGTGCGACCATGTTGACCTAGTTACAAGTCTTGCAAGCCTAGGGCGCTATATTTGGCGTGTGCCAATAGCATAAGCGACTTGGAATATGGCTTGCGACACGTATTGGCAGGTGCCAATGGCACTTGCGGCCATGTTGACCTAGTTGCAAGTCTTGCAAGCCTAGGGCGCTATATTTGGCGTGTGCCAATGGCATAGCGACTTGGAATATGGCTTGCGGCACGTATTGGCATGTGCCAATGGCATGTGCGGCCATGTTGACCTAGTTGCAAGTCTTGCAAGCCTAGGGCGCTATATTTGGCGTGTGCCAATGGCATAGCGACTTGGAATATGGCTTGCGGCACGTATTGGCATGTGCCAATGGCATGTGCGGCCATGTTGACCTAGTTGCAAGTCTTGCAAGCCTAGGCGCTATATTTGGCGTGTGCCAATGGCATAGCGACTTGGAATATGGCTTGCGGCACGTATTGGCATGTGCCAATGGCATGTGCGGCCATGTTGACCTAGTTGCAAGTCTTGCAAGCCTATGGCGCTATATTTGGCGTGTGCCAATGGCATAGCGACTTGGAATATGGCTTGCGGCACGCATTGGCATGTGCCATGGCATATGCGGCCATGTTGACCTAGTTGCAAGTCTTGCAAGCCTAGGCGCTATATTTGGCGTGTGCCATGGCATAGCGACTTGGAATATGGCTTGCGGAACGTATTGGCATGTGCCAATGGCATGTGCGGCCATGTTGACCTAGTGCAAGTCTTGCGAAGCCTAGGGCGCTATATTTGGCGTGTGCCAATGGCATAGCGACTTGGAATATGGCTTACGCACGTATTGGCATGTGCCAATGGCATGTGCGGCCATGTTGACCTAGTTGCAAGTCTTGCAAGCCTAGGTATTTATATTTGGCGTGTGCCAAGGCATAGCGGCTTGGAGATTTAGCATTGTTGCCATGGTGTGCGATATCGGACTTGTTTAGCATTCTTTGCCATGGTGCGCGTAGTGCGGCTTGGTTTGGCATGGTTGCCATGGTGCGCGAGTGCGGCTTGGTTTGGCATTGTTGTCGGTGATCGCGAGTGCGGCTTGGTTTGGCATGGTTGCCATGGTGCGCGAGTGCGGCTTGGTTTGGCATTCTTGCCATGGTCTTGAGTGCGGCTTAGTTTGGCATGGTTTCCATGATCGCAGTGCGGCTTGGTTTAGCATGGTTTTGCCATGGTCTTGCAGTGCGGCTTGGTTTGGCATTGCTTTGCATGGTCTTGTGAGTGCGGCTTGGTTTGGCATGGTTGCCATGATCTTGTGAGTCTTGGCTTGGTTTGGCATGGTTTCCATGGTGCGCGAGTCGGCTTGGTTTGGCATGGTTGCCATGGTCTTGTGAGTGCGGCTTGGTTTGGCATTCTTTGCCATGGTCGCAAAGTGCGGCTTTGTTTGGCATGGTTGCCATGGTGCGCGAGTGCGGCTTGGTTTGGCATTCTTTGCCATGGTGCGCGGAGTGCGGCTTGGTTTTGGAATTAGGGTTCTTTGTTGAAAACCCTAATCATTATTTTGAAAAATACCCCTATTAATTATTTACACCCGAGTTAAATGCTCTTAGTTAATGTGTTGTGGGTAACACTAGGTCATGGGGTTTCTGATTTTACCCCTTGTCTAAAAACCACCATCAACATTAAGTCCCCTCTGCCAACTCAACAGGGGCTTTGTTGCGAGTAAAAGCATAAGATGGTGACAAACTATTAACAATAAGCCAGTAAAGAAAATTGAAAGAGGCTTGTCTCGACCTTTTATAAATAGGATTTGGAATCCTTGCCTGCAGTAGTTTTGCACAAATCAGGGAGGCTGGCATAATTGGTGGGCAGATGCATCTTAGGCGACGTTGGGAAGTTGGCGTGAGTTGGGAAAGCCGAGTTGGCTAGGTGGTGGGGCCAGGCGCAAAGTGTAGAAGCCGTGTGTGCTTGCAGGTCGGTGCAATTGGTAGGGCCAGTGCGGCTTGGGGCGACGTTGGGAAGTTGGCGTGAATTGGGAAACTGAGTGTGCTGGCTGGTGGGGCCGGCACAAAGTGTAGAAACCGTGTTTGCGGGCGTGACTTTGGGGCGGCATTGGAATCGCACCCTTTGTGGGCCGTTCTTACACGCGTGATTTTGGTGAAAGGGAATCCTTCCTTATTTCAAAGTCTTTCACGCCTATATATGTATATATATATACATAAAGCCCCCTTTTCCCCCTCATGCGCTTTATTCTTTCCTCTTTTCCTTACTAGCGGCAAGAGAAACCGACTTCCAGGTATGACTTAGTACTCTTCTCTCTTTTTTTTTTTCACATAGGTATAAACCTTAAGAGTAGGCGCTTCCACAATCCTTGCATGTGATTCCTTAGCGTTCCTCTTGTAGAAAATATTGTACGTATGCAACAAAGGGAATCTTTTGCATATATTGTTTGAACCCGTAGGAAATATTGCATATATGAATTTTCGGTTACGAAAGAAATATTTGAACCACTGAAGAAAATCTGCGTGTGTATTTCGAACCCGTAGAGAACCACAATATGAATCCAGAAGAAGAATCTTTGTGTATATACTTCATATGACTTGAACCCGCGGGAAATATTGTATATATGATTTTTGCTTCTTGAGAGAAGTACCACGCCTTGTGATTTCGAACCAATAGAAAAATGCTCCATATATATTTTTGAACCCGAAAAAGATATTGTAGACACACTTGTGCAGTATAGAATGCCGCGTATATAGTCTCGAACCCGAAGAAAATTCGTCCCTCCTACCCCTTTCTCTTTTTTTTTTTTGTTGGGTACGATTATGTGTTAGGGAGATAACCGCCTTTCTTCGTTTGTTTGTGCAGATATCTTATTACCAAATTGTTATGAAGGAATTCGATAGGATGTTACACAGACCAATTTCACTTAGTCGAAGGATGCTCATAATTCAAGCCGAACATAGATGATGAATTCTTCTTTAGAGCCCTCGCCCACTGCTCGGAAGAACCACCCCGGGTTTCGTGCCCATTTTGCTAACCGGTGGTGGGGATGAGGGAAGACACGTTCGGTTTGCCAGAAGAGGCACCATTCGGTTTCTGTCTTCGCAAAGTATATTCCTCTTCCAACATTGACTTCAGGATGTGTCAAAGTCCATTTGCGTTCTTTTGTGAGATGGGTTGAGTTCATGGTGAGAGAGAGCGTATAAATACCAACTTGACTCGGCGCAGGTCATTGATCTTGCATCAAGACTTCGGTAAATCTCAGTTAGGAAGGACATCCTAGGCTTGGTTGCTTTCCTCTCGAATGGTGTTCGAACACCCATACAATCATATGTAGATGGGGCGAGATAACTTTCTCCTTGGAGAGTGTGGCTCTCTTCTTTGAATCTTCCGGTAACTTGGAATCTTAAAATCAATTATCCCAAAGTGAAGTGAAGATGCGGGATGATCTTACTGCAGCTGTTGAGAATTTCGCTCGGAGAGACTCCATTGCGAAGTCGAAGGACTGCTTAGGAAAGAGGATGAGAGGTGCCCTTACGGTTGGTGGATATCTCAATGGTTTTAGGACGAGTTAGAGCACAGAGAAAGATGATCTTCATGTCGCGGCGTTTTGGCTCTCACAGTTGTTTAGAGACATTTTGATGGCGGCTCTGGCAAAGAAAGGAATAAGACCCGGAGTTGTTGCGCGATTCTTTTGTGAAGTTGGCAAAGGGTGATTCTTCCCATTGGCAAGGGCATTTCCTTGGTTCCCTGGCCTTGTGCATCGGATCACTGGTTGCGAACATCTGCGAGTTTCGAATGGTTTCATGAAAGTGGATTCATATGTGCACGTTGGCACCCCTACCTGCGGCTGGGCACTTTGAGAAGTATGCTCAAACCGTTGCCTTCGCTTCCGTGAGTTGGGGGTGGCTCCGGGTTCTTCGATGGGTGAGCCGGGCGTCAAGAGTTGGCGTGAGCTTGGTTAGTTTTTCTTGACAAGTTGCAAAAAATCAATTTCCGTCCATGGGGCCGGTCCATAGTCGGTGGCTCAAATTGACACTTTTGCTTGCTCGCTCATGTCTTTGTCTTAAATGCGATTTGAGCGTTGGTGGCTTGTTTATTCAATGCTTGCCGGTTTATCACCGTCTTTCTTCGTGGGGTCTTTCGAGATAAATGCTTACAATATTGGCCGTCTTGCTCGTCACATGGGTTTTGATCAAGGGGTACCTCTTGCTTACCGGTAGGTGCTTCCTAAGGATTCGTTGCGTGCCGCCCTCAATGCCGGTGCCCTCGGGCGAGGGCATCAAATCTTCCCTTCTTACAAATAGGAAGAGTAGCCGACGACCTTTAGCTATAATGAGTTACAGTGCGTGAGTTTACCATGATCAAGCTTTTGTGAATAACGTGGTAGAAAATTTTCGTTGCAAACCTTCCCACGATTACGAAGGAGTATCCAATGTTGAGAGATCCCAGCGAAAGGCGCCTAGCAATCGGAAAGTCCCGAGGCCAAGGAGACGGAGAACGAAAAATCGTGCTTGGCTGGGGTTCGAGCGGTTTCACAAGATCCTCCCACGGCTCTTGTGTCTTTCGGTTCTTCTGATAACCGGTATGTGTCGCCTCCTTTTTGGTTTGTCTCAAAACACGCGAATTTGGTGAGAATATGTGTCTTGTTTCCTTGAGGGCTTGGTAGTGTTAATGCTTTCTTTGCTCTTGCACGTTGCCGGAGACGACAATTTCTTCAAGAACTCCGGCAGCATTGAGCCTTCTCGTAGCGATGATGAGTCGGAGAGAAGAGGGTTCGACAAGTGAGTGATTCCTCGTGACCTTGGTGCGGAGTTGTTTGTTTAAGTGGTTTGGTGAGTTTAGCACTTCTTTCTTTCTTCTTTTGTTTCCTCTTTTGGGAAAATATCGACTCAAGTTCGCGGGAGGAATCCGATTCGGAGGATGATTAGGGTAGAGGCACACGAGCTTGCCTTTGGTGGCCGGCCGTGACTTGGAGATGGGCGTTGGCGAATTCGGGCACGAGATGTGGCTCAAGCGGTGGATGATTCTCTGATGATTGTTGCCGTAGACATGGAGAAAACCCTTTGCCGAGTTGTGAGGCCGGAGTGCGGGCGCCATTTTGATCCTCCGTACTTGGTTCTTATCAAGAGCCATGTCTTTGGTTGGCGGCTTCGAGCGTCTCTTGCAAGCTAAGCCGCGGGCGTTATACCTGAGATCGGGGAGAAATACGGACATTTGTGGCCCAGCCAAGAAAGTCACTAGTCGATTTGCGGCTAAAAAGCGTGTAGAAGAAAGCTTTATCTTCCATCGAGGATATGCGTGAGGTATTTGGTCATATAGTTTCGAAGACGTTATTCTTGGATTTGGGAGGCACCATCGCGGCGTGTGCGTAGAAAAGGAGTTCAACACTTCGTGTTTGTCGAAGGCCTTGCTGAGATCAAAAGTTGAAAGATACGGCAATCAAAGCCTTTCCTTAAGAGTTACCATGACAGGAGAGTGGAACTGAAGAGCTTTCCAAGATGTTGACTATGAAGAGAGCGGCTTTGAAGATGCAAAATTGACTTTCTCCAGAAGAAGCGGACTTGTTGGATAATTTTCCTTGAACGTTTCTCTGCTAAACTTTCATTTAGGTTCTTTTTTTTTTTTTGAAAGACATATTGGATGTACGTTCCAAGTTTGACAGTTTTGGTAGGCTGACTTGTAGCTTTTGAGATATTGGATTATTTGCAGGATGAATGGTTTTGATAATATAACTCGATTATGTTTTGGGAAAGGAATATTGCTTTTATGAAAGTGTGTGCTAGCAATAGGCACAATACTCGGTAGTATAATGGTTTTACTAAAACCTAAAACAAATCATATATCTTGCGTAGTCTGATTTACTCACTTCATAGGTTTTGCGAACATGCCCCTCTTCATGCAAAAAGGCGGTTTCTTTGAAGCATCGCCATGAAGTCCCAAATCAGCGGCATCTTGACGGGTCCCCGGTTTTCTTGTGTAGTTTTACAAGCGTAGCAGGGTTGTCACGGTAGTTGCATCGGATTGAGTCGCCTTCCCCTACCATATTGACATCTAGGTCGAAGAACGAGATCGACAGTCCCGACATTGTAGCCGATAGATCAATCCTCCATTTGTGAGGTACGCCCGATTGTTTATGGGTAAAAATCGTTTTCTGCAAGATTTCGGTAAATTCGTGGTGAGTGGCTGGTTCAAACCACTAAACAAATGTCTTTGCACGTGAGCACTTTATAGATTCGAGAGATCAATTGCATGCAAGTCCGGCCTAAACCAAGAAAATGGCCGTTCCAGACTTGCTTCGGTCCACAAAGTGGAGGAGAAGGGTTGATTTGGGAGGAAGCAAAGAAAGGTGTTGAGGAGAGTAGTATCTCGACTTGTATCGAGAAAGTGAAGGCTTAGGAAGCTTGTAAGAGATGAAAGCTTTTTGGAGAGCTTGCAAAGTTGCCTTTACGAGAGTGTAAGTGTGTATATTTCTCTGGCCAAGACTTTGTTATGCGGGTGGAAATAGGTAAGACCTATTTATACAAGTCGAGATTGAAACGTACCCTGGCCTCATGAAGGAAGAGAGTAAAGGGTGAAAAAATGGGAGGAGGTGGTAACCGCATGGTTTAATGGGTGAAAACGTTTTTCTCCATTATTTCCTCTTTTATTTGACCGCTTTATTCCTATTCACGCTTTTTTAATTGTGAGCATAGTGTCTGCATTGCATCTTGCATGACCGCAAACCAAAACCCTAAAGAAGCATCCCCGAGTTTTGTGTTGATAT